>CAUYQG010184598.1:0-51215 GCA_963574415.1 Tarsius wallacei
GTTTTCCATAGAGGTTGTACTAGTTTACACTCCCACCAACAGTGTGGAAGTGTTCCCTTTTCCCCACATCCTCTCCAGCATCTGTTGTTTTTTGAGTTATTGATGATGGCCATCCTGACTGAAGTTAGGTGGTATCTCAGGCCACACAGTTTCTAAAGGGCTCTTCTTCCTTCCACTTTTCCTCAACACAAGGTACTTTCCTATAATCAGTGCTCTGATGATCTACCATGCCTCTGTTGCAATATTTGTGTAAAGAGTCAACTTTCTCATTGTGAGGATGATTTTAATTTCATCTTAGACTATTTCCTTTCTCTCTCTTCCCCAGTTTTTTCTAGACTTCATTCCATGCAATGTCTCAGAGTGGGAGACTGAGAAATTGCTCCATTGGAAATTAAATTTTTTTTTCTATTTATAGGAAACTAAGTTTTATGGTGTTCTGCTTCTCGTCATGCTGCAGAGGTAGATTTTGTCTTCTGCCTTGTTGTTGCTGCTGTTAATCGTAAAATTTATGGATAATGTGTTAGAATATTTGGATTTATGTTTTATTATCTCAGCTACTGGCTGAAGTATTTCTAAGCTTTCACATTTAGAATCATTAGGTGTCCATATTTTTATACATTATTGTCCTCTGTGTCATTAACAGTGTTGGTGATACAGCAGTTCTTAAAAGAGAACTCCACTATTATCTCTGGGGTTTTCTTTTCAAGCCACTGACACCCTTTCTGCAAGTTTTGAAGCTGATTTTTTCTTGATCTTAACAGAAGAGGTCAATAGAAAATTTTCAGGGATAAACTAATACTTCCTCAAATAATTTAATTGTTAAGTGGTTTCTTGACTAAAATGTTAAAGGATTGCAATTGTCTGGTTTCCATCAAGAATAATAATCAAATCGGTACATGCTTGGGCCATGGCAGCTATTTCTAGACCATCCACTAGCAATGGTAGAATACCTTTAATTGGAAGATGTATTCCAATTTTGGTTAAAATATGAAAAAAACCCTCACATTTTATAGCAGACATACAGTGTTGAGTGCAGTAGAGTAAGTATACACTGCAGCAAGAGTAGAGTAGCTTTGTTGTAATACATTCTTTGAGGCCTGTGCCATAGGATTTTGTCAGAGGTGGAATGATTACATAGTACTTTAGGCACTTTAGTAATAAATTACTTTGGTCAGGATGGATCAACTTTTTACTGGTCTTCATAACATAATAAGATGCTGATATAAATTGTTTTACAAGGCAGTTTGGGTTGTAGTAGACAATATAAACTGTTGTTAGAATCTGTTAATATAAGCAAATGGGACTCATTTTAAACCCTGCTCTTAAACACCTACTAAAAGACCTTAAAGTTTGTAGTAAATTTATAAGTGTTTTGTCTATCTCTAGAAAAATGGATAAGTTTTATATTGGTGAAAATGAGTATGGTTAGACAAAGTGAATATTAGAATCTTAAGCTGTTAATGACTATCATGTTACTTTGGAGACAAAAATATTTATAATTTGTATTGCTCTCCCATTCCCTGATGCTTCTTGTTATAACTGTACTTGGACTGATTCTTGCTGACTAAAACATGGCAACAGATACTTATTGAGCATCTCCTCTGTGCCAGACACTGTGCTAGGCATTATACTGAAGGTATGGTGGTGAGCAGAATTAATGTGGTCCCTACCTTCAAGAAGCTAACAGTTAAATAGGAAAGAGACATACAGTAGACAATAAAGAAAATGGTAATTTTATCTTGTGATGAGTGCTAAGAAGGAAATCTAGCAGGATGCTCTAAAATGAATGTGTAGAAAAGTAGACCATTTTATAAAGTGATCAGGAAGATGTTTTTTGAGGGCGTCACATTAAAGCTGAGAATTAAAGTGGGAGAAAAATGCAGCCATACAAAAAAAAAAAAAAAAAGGAAAGAAGAGCATCCTGGGCAGAGAGAGACAAAGGTCTTGAGGTGAATACTTGGTGATTGTTAAATAATCAGTGTGACCAGAAGTAATGAGCACAAGATTAGGTTGAAGAGATAAGGAGGGGTCAGAAACACAAGGCCTTGTTAGCTGTAAGAAGGAATTTTATCAAGTAGGGAAGTGACAGATTAGATTTCTAAAAGTGCTCTGAGTCTTTAATGGATGCATTGTGAGGAGGTAAGAAAGTATGGGGCCTGTGATTTTTAGATGACTTCTCCAGTCCAAGCAAGAAATGACTTGGGCTAGAGTGATGACAGTAGAAGTGGAGAATAATAGGTCTATTAAGATTGGTAAAAATCAGTAGACCTTGCTAATGGGCTGAACTCAGGGAGAAAGTATGGAAAGAGATAACAAAGAGTGATGCCCTGGTTGCTACTGGAGAGATGGGGAAGAGAGGAGCAAATGTGGAATGTTCTGAGGTACCAGTGAGGCATAAGGTCTGGAGATAGTAAGCAAGCAACTGGTCGTCCTGACTTAGAGCTCAGTGAGGTGATCTGAATAATGTCAGAATTCTTTCCACTGTGTTGGGCAGTAAAGACACAATGAGAAGAGATAAGTCCTCTGCCTTGATGACCTTTACAGCGTGTGGATGAGATCACCTAGGTAGAAGGCAGAAAGAGAAGAGAACTCAGTAAAGATCCCTAATGAGCTGTGACATTTTAAAAGTTGGGTAGAGGCTGACTCTGAAGTCTTAGTACCTTTCAACCTGTCATTGTTACTGTGTTACACAATCATCATAGCCACTGTCAGTGTTGATGAGAGTTGAAGAGATGAGAAAAGCTTGGATGCTGGATTCAGTAATTTCATAAATCCCCTTGAAGTAACTGGTAGGACCAAAAAAGTCTTTCTGACCACTCTATAAAGTAGTCTGCCTTTCTACACACTCTTCTCTGTTAGGGTATACTATTGGGGTTATTATTTTTTCTTTTTTTCCCTGGATTATCTCATTGTTTTGGGTTGTGAGTTGTGGTCTTCCTATTTTGGTCTTTTTCATTTTGCAGGCTTTTCTTGAATGTCTGATTATCCTTGATTATGTTCATATTTAGAAATGAGGCTGCAAAGCCAAGTAAGTGTTCCATATCGTTCGGTGGGGATTGTCAACTGATTAGCCTTTGCAGTAGGGAAGGCAGACAAGGGAGCTAGATGTTAAGTTGGAGGCAAAATCCTAAATGCTAGAATATGGAAGGCTTTGCTTTAGGGTGCCAGGAGCCATTCTTGCCACCTGATTCTCCAAGAACAGTTTGCTTCTTTGCATGGGGTTAGGGATGTTGATTGTTCTTTTTACAGAAGTTCAGCCTCTTTTTTATATCTCTGCTTTCTGGGTAGAAACGTGTTTGCAAATCCAGAACTTCTCCATTCTGATAGGCAGATCTTCTCCTTTTCCTGTAGCCTCTTGTGTGAACACTGTAAAGAAACTTCTGTTCAGTTTCATCAGTTACCATTTGTTTTCTCCATTTTCCAAAAATGTGTTAAACTCTCTTGCGTGGAGGTTTCCTCCTACTTTTTTCCTTTATTGTAGACATCTACCATTTTTGTTGTTTGGCTGTCATTTTGAATAGGGTTTTGGAGGAAGAAGAGATAAATGTGTTTGTGTGTTTAATTCACCATCTTGGACCAGAAGCCCCAGCAATAGTAGTGTTAAGAAATGCAGTGTATACATTGACATCAAGTTAGACTAGTTTTTCTTAGTTCAATTTAGTGAGCTTTTAATATTTAACAAAATTTGAGCTGCTCTTGTATATAAGGTACTTGTCTGTGGTTCTGTGGGAAATACAGGAGAGTGACGTGGTCATCCTTGCCCTCAGAGTCTCCTGTCTGATAAGAGCAGTAAGGCATGTGAGACATTAGTTATATCTTAAAGAGTTTCAAAAGGTTGTGATAAATCAGATAATGGAGAAATCACTTAAGTGTTGTGGGAGTTTAAAAACTATGAAATACTTTATTGAGTAAATCTTTTATTTGGTTCTCCTGGGAAGATGAATAGAAATTCTACAAGCAGGGATTTGGATTGAAGGGGTGACCTTTCCAACAGAAAAGAGCCAGAATAGTGACTCGGGAGAATGAAGGCCCAGAGACTATTTAAGAAAAACTAGTGAGTCAGTTTGACTAGAGTGGATATGTAGCTATAGGATAACAGTGGTTCATAAGACAGGTAAAGGCAGGTAAAGGCAGGATTTGCCCTTGAAAAGAAGAAGGGATCTTAATGCTGAAATAGTAGAAAAGGAAATCATTTGGACCTTAGAGAGAAAAAGGAACGTAAAGACCTTTATGCTGCACATCATTTGAGTGAGATAGTATTGGAGCTTTGGGAGTAAGTTGCAAACTTAGCTTAAAGTATACAAAGCAGTTCTGTTTTTTTTTTTTTTTTTTTTTTGAGTTGGAGTCTCACTCTGTCACCCAGACTGGAGGGCAGTGGCCGCTCCCGGCCACCGCAGCCTCGACCTGCTGGGCTCCGGCATTCCTTCCGCCTCAGCCTTCCGAGTAGCTGGAACTACAGGAGCGCGCTACCACGCCTGGCTGATTTTTTGATTTATTGTAGAGAGGAGGTCTTGCTTGCCCAGTCAGGTCTCGAACCCGCGGGCTCAGGCAATCCACTCACCTCAGCCTCCCAAAGGCGCGGGATTACAGGCTGAGCCACCGAGCCCAGCTTGTTTTTTTATTTAAAAATTAAACTTCTTTACTAGAAAATACAGTCATATTTTCAGGGGGATTGGTGGGATGATTTGGAGGAAGAGGAATTAATAAGAAGTATGAGTAAAACAGATCCAAACAATGTCATTTTTAATAGTGTAACTTGTAGATTTGGATTCGATCTTTGTAGGTTTGTGTGTGTGTGTGTGTGTGTGTGTGTGTTTTAATTCTGGAGTATATTTTTTGATTGCTTTAATTTCAAATCTCATCTCCAATGGAAAATGTGTTTATGACAAAGGGGGTTAAACCCTTCGGATTTAAGTTCTGACAGGAAGCAAAACTAATAAAAAATTGAAAATTACTTGAAAAATTACTTGAAAATTCCATGTGGTTATCGAAGAACTTAGATTTAGTTTTAACCTAAGGCTTTGTGTTAGAGTTTTATGAATCACATCACTTTTCTTTGTATCACTTTTCTTTGGAAAAGCATTAGGAAATGCCTAATCTTATTTTTAAGTAGTCCTCCTTTCAGTTAAATAACTTCATTCAGTGCAAATAATGGACTGTTTATGCTTATACTGTGTACTTTTTTGCAATTGTAAATGAAGATTCTTGCTAAGTTTAGGCAAACTGGTGTTATGTAAATAGAGCTGTTCTGAGTCTTCAAGACTGTGTACTCAGTGGAAAGATACACATTTATAGTGACTCCTGTCATGAAAGTATATGTGGTCTCGAATCACACAGATTCTCTGTCATTTCCTCTCCAGCATCACCTCCTGAGATCTTCATTCAAATCAACTTCTCAGTGATGCCTTTTCTGACCACCTTATCCAAAATGCTGTCCTTCCCCAACATTTCATATCGTCTCTTTCTTCATTTAGTTTTTTTTTTTTTTCTTTGCTCTTTAGGACTTATCCTTTTATAACTTACTGTGTATTATGCTTGCGTATCATTTTTGATCTGTCTTCCACACTAGAACATGTTTTGTGCAGACAGTAGTTTCTATTTTATTCAATACTGTATCTCTCTCTAGTGCCCAGAACAATGCCTGGCAAATAGTGTACATTCAGCAAATGTTTGTTGGATGAGTGTATGTCACTAATGTGTTTTTAGAACACTCATTTTATTTCAAGGTAAAATTTAACTGTATATGTAGTATGTGTAGTTTGCATAGTAATATGAATTTCCATTAGGGGAGGTAACAAAATACATTTTTTTAAAAATTTGTGTTAAATTAGAAGTCTTTTTTTATTTTTATTTTAATGATGTGAGGTATAATTCAGGATTAGGCATACAAATGGTCATTCTACAAGTAAAGTTTGGGCCTCACTTTGGTCCCCACTTCATCGGGCTTAAGATCAGGTACCATTATTGATGAAGTGTGTCTCCCCCTATGCCCCCTCCAGCAGTTTCCCACTACTGACAAAATTGTTGAGTAATGGTGTCATTTTTCCTTAAATGTTTTTAGGGAGGTAAGTTAGAAATCTGGCATATAACAACCTTAAGCATTGCTACTTCGGTTCGGATATTAAAGTCCTTTTTTTTATACAGGTGCAAGTGGCACGAAGAAAATGATATTCTCTTCTGTGCTTTAGCTGTCTGCAAGAAGATCTCGTAAGTTGCAGAAAGGAGTTTCTTCATAATGCTCTTTTCTGCCCTGAATTCTCCCGTGCCCCTTTGCTTACCATTACTTTGGTAGCTCTGTTTCACAATTCTGTTTTAAAACAAAGGTAGTTTTTTACTTTGTTACTTTTATTTTGTGTCTATGTCACTTCTCACCTGAGCAATGTGGACGAACCCTCAGAAACATAACACTCTAGGACTCTTGTAGAAGAGTGAAATTCCCTACTACCACTGAGGTCAACACTTCCTTGTGGAGGTGCCCCACAAATATAGACCCTTTTCTTCTTTGTAGCGAAAGTACCTGGATCCCAGCTGTCTGGGTGCTCTAGTAGCCCTTTCACATGGCTGGAGATGATTGGTTCTGAAGATAGATAAGTGTTGTAGTCTTATTCCTGCTGCTGCCTCTCTTCACCTTAAACATTTGGGAATCCTGGTAATCTTTACCCTCATTCCCATTTCCTTATGATGAGCCTGAAATTTTAACTGGTAAAGAGAAGATTGCTTATCAGTAATAACATGTTTTATGATAAGTTTTGCTGCTTATTCCTATCTCTTCTCTGAATCTCTAAGTTTGTTTTTTTCCAATTTAAAAGAGTATCTCAGATGCTTTCTTTATGTTAGAAATTTTAAAATATAAATGCTTTTAGAGTGAATTAAATGAGATTCTGAGAATGAGTTTCTTCATTTTAAAGGTACTGTATCAGTAATTCTCTGGCCACTCTCTTTGGAATCCAGCTCACAGAGGCTCATGTACCACTACAAGATTATAAGGCCAGCAATAGTGTGACACCCAAAATGGTTGTATTGGATGCCGGGCGTTACCAGGTAAGGATATTTTCTGGGAGCTATTGGTCTCTCAAGGTGTTCTATTCCATGTGATCTTGGCCAGCAGCAGCTTAAGATCAAGACTTTGTTTGATTCTTTCTATTCCCTTAAACATTATTTTGAAAACCTTCATGGAATGTCAAACAGTTGTTCTTAATCCAGTTGGATCTTGCTTAAAATTCTTTTCCTTCCTGGTATGTTTTCCTACTAAATTTAACAAAGTTTTAAGAAAATGAGAATTGGCACTTAAAATATCTTTATATATAAAACCCATTCAAATACTTATTCCAAAAATTAAATGTCTGAATGCAGATCATAAAAACATTCTAAATATTGACTTTAAAATGTTTAAGACCTGATTTAGGATTTTATTAAAAGTTGTCTAATTTCTTTACCATCTTTCTTCCCTGCTATTACTAGTAGGCCTGTCTGTACTACGGAGAGCATAGCAGTTAAGAGAAAGGGCTCTGGAGTCAGATCTCTTGAATTTTATGTCAGGTTCTGCTACATATAGGCTTTGTTTCTATGCTGACTTCTTGTCTGTTAAACAAGAACAGTGTTAGGAGCCAGGAGCTCTTAGGATTAAATGCAGCAATATAGGAAAGTGCCAAAGCCCTGCCTTGGAACATAGTAGATAATAAATAAATGTTGTTATTTTTATTTTAAAATAATTAATAAAAAGTTAGTGAAAAGGAAAACCCCATAATGAAATGAACTATTGATACAAACAACAACTAGGATGAATCTTATAGGCATTAGTTATGCAGAGTGAAAGAAACAGTTTCCAGAAATCATATAATGTATGATTCTATGTATATGACATTCTTGAAAAGACAAAAGTATGAAGACCAGATCAGTGGTTCCCAAGTGCTGGAGTGGAGGCAGGTGTATCTCTAAAGGGGTTGAGTATGAGAGAGGTTTTTGGTAGAATGACTCTGTACCCTGATATACACATAAATCTACACATGTGTTAAAACTCATAGAAGTATACACCCCCCAAAATTTTACTGTATAATAATTTAAAAATGAAGGATTCCACAGCTTTCTAGATATTCTCTGGGCAAGACCCTTCTCTCCCCTCCCTATTAACCCTTTACCCAGTGATTTCTCAACTTAATTTTGTAATTGTCCTCCAGGGGACATTTCTGGTTGTCACAACTAGGGAGTGGGTTCCACTGGCATCTAGTGGACGAAGGTCAGAAATACTGCTGAGGATTGAGAAACCCTGCCTTCGCCTCATCATCATCATCCATGTTGACATCACCAGAATTAATCTCAATTATATGCCCTTTCATTATTTACATCAGTTCCTATGGGAAGCCCAGGACTTGTAGATTCTCTCTCAACTCCCAGACTCATCTTGTTTGGCTAATCCTGTTTCCCAGCCCTTCCCAACTCCTGAGATATCTTCCTGTGGGTCTTCTGAGCCTCAGTCAGCAGCAGAATCTCAGATATATTCAACCTCTTTTGGGGAAACTCTGTTTACCTTCTTGGTTCTAACTAAAATGACCCTCCTCTAAAGACATTCCTTCTCTGTTAGCCTTTTCAAACGGTGACATCTTTTTCTCTCTCGTTTGTCACAGGCCTAGATTTGTAGTTGTCCTTCATTGTAGCTTTCAGACTTCTTTTTACCTTTTCCCTAAAATTCCTGGACTTTCAATCTCGTGCTTTCTAGGCTGTGGTACCTGATAACCCCTTTTCAAAGTCATTAGACCCCCTGAGTTGGTCCTCCTCATTCCTCATTCTTTAGAGCAGCATTGAGCCAGGAGAGCAGTTTTCCCATCAGAATTTTTTTTTTTTTTTTTTATTCGGAGTCTCACTCTGTTGCTTAGGCTGGAGGGCAATGTCGTTCTCATGGCTACCACAGCCTCAACCTGCTGGGCTCAGGAGATCCTTCTGCCTCAGTCTTCCAAGTAGATGGAACTACAGGCACACACCACCACACCTGGCTAATTTTTTGATTTACTGTAGAGACAAGGTCTTACCAAGTTGCCAAGGCTGGTCTCAAATCCTTGGACTCAGGCAGTCTTCTCACCTTTGTCTCCCAAAGTGCTGGGATTACAGGCATGAGACACCATGCCCAGCTCCATCAGAATTCTTTATCTCAGTTTCCCTATAGGTAATCTCTCCAGCTGCCTGATCTGTCAGGTTTTTTTTTAATTTCCTTTCCTCCAATGATCTGTCTCCTATTATACACGTTTCCCCTCCCGTGATCATATGCTGGACCCCAGTGACACCTCCTTCATAATCTCAACTTCAAATATTATCCTCTCTGACTACTCTCTTCTTCCTCTAGTACCCCACTGCCAACAATTCTTTTGCTCTTCTGGGACCTAGAGTTCCTTTATGCCTGTGCCTTACACTCCCTTATGGGGCTACCACATTGCACAACTCCAGAGGCACCGTGCACGCCAGTAATGCTGCAGCCTTACATCTTCTCTTTACCATCTTCATCCCTACCCTCACCTCCTTCCTTCCCAACTTAAACTCTCATTTCCACTGCCTTGTGCTCACTGTGAACTCCATTGACCCTCTTTTCTTCATACCTGGCAGATACTGCCCCTGATGAAGTCTCACTTTTCACCTACTCTACTTCTATACATGTGAAGCTAAACGAGCCTGGAAAGAAATTACCATGCTAACCAATCTTACTGAATATTTATTGCCATCAGCTTCAAGTGGACCCTTAGTGTTGCCTGGAAGTTATCCCTTTCTCCACTCTGATTAATTTCTTATTTTCTTAGACAGTTATTTCTCACCTTCTTTCCCTTCAAACTTCCATTACCTCTTCCCCCACCCTTTCCTCTGGCTGATTCCTGTGCCTTTTCGGAGGAAATAGAAGCACTCAGGAGAGATTTTCTATGTATTCCTACTAGTCATCTACCTGCATCTACTATATCCTCTGCTTTGGTCTTGTTTTAATGAATGAAGTATCTGTGTTCCTGTCTAAAGCCAATCTGTATACTTATATATTAGATCTCATTCTCTGACTACTCAAGAACATGGCTTCAATAATTTTCTCCTCTTGTATTATCAGGGTTTCTCTCTATTGTGACTCATTCTTATCAGCAAACACACATGCTGTCATCCCATCTTTTTTTTTAAAGGCAAGCCCTCTCTTAACCCAGTAATTCCTAATTTCCTTCCAAAATCTATTCTATTTTCCCCTTCCCCTTTGCAGCAAAAGTTGATCAGACATTGGAAAAAGTATTTGACTGTGTGTTTACATTTTTTAAAGAGTAGTTTGGAATTGAAGACCATCCAGTAATTGATAAGAAATAAATGTTTTCCTTTCTCTGACTGTTTATTACAGAAGCTAAGGGTTGAAAGTCCAGGATTCTCTCATTTCAACTCTTATAATCAGGAACAAAGATCAAGCACATCCATTGGTAAGCATCTTACACTTTACAAAAATGCACCCTAAGAAGGTTAGGCCTTAAAGCTTATTACTAAGCTTCCAGGGCATGGCATTTAAACAGCTGTTTCTAAATTAGCTTTAGGACCTAAGAAGCTTGGTGAATTGGGGGTTTGATTTGGCATTAGCACCTTAAACAGTTTGGATGTGTACATTTTGGGGTCACTTTGATAGCAGTGTAACTTATTTTCAGACTTTTATTCAGGGCACTTAAAACCTGTCTTTCTTGTAGCAGCTGTAGTTTTATAGTTTTGATGTAACAGTGTCTTTTGAGAGGTGAGAAACTTTAAATTAGTGACATGAAATTTCAAGTGGTGCCTGAAGAACTTCAATTAAAAGTTTTCTGGCCTGAAAACAAACATTCTTGTTCAGTCTTTTGCCTTTAAAAATCTCTCTCCTATTCTTGATCCATTTAATTGTGGCTTGTGAGAGGCCTACAGTCAGATGAATCAGTTAATTGAGGCAATAACAAAATTATATAATTGCTACATTTCTTTTCTCATATTCTCAATATCCTAGGTGACAACCCATCTGGGGTGAAAGTTTTTGGCCAAAACAGCAGTGTACGGGGAAGAGGGATTACCCGCTTACTAGAGAGCATCTCCAGTTCCTCCAGCAATATCCATAAATTCTCCAACTGTGAGGCTTCACTCTCCCCTTATATGTCCCAGAAACATGAGTACAAATCATTCTCTTCCTTATCTTAATGATGGTACTTTTTTCAATTTCTGGAAAAATAAGAGGTCCAACTTCCCTTCTGACTACAGTCATAATAAACAAATCACATCAATGATAAATGTCACTACTATTAAAGAAACTACTTAATTTGCATGGAAATTCTGTTTCAAATATAACAAATAATTGTGGTTGGAGAACATCTTGGCATTTTTGCTTTTTTTCTTGAGGGATTGTTCTACTTCCTGACTGTATGGTGTGTATGCTATTAAAGTTTTGAGTCCTTTAAGAACAAAAGTAGCATTTTCAGAGTTGTGTTTTTGGGAATGTTATAAGTTGATCATTCTTCTGACAATAAAGGTATTGAATATCTGTTATAAGAGGTTCTAAAGTGGTGCTAATCTATGTTTTTCTATTACAAAATGAGAGTCTTACACTACAGATTTGCAGGTTATTTTCATTGCAAATATCTAAAAAAATTAACCCTTAACAAAAATAAAGTTTTGCCACTTTAAAAAAGTCTTTGAAATATGCTTACTTTGGCAAAAAGAGTCATTTAAAAGATGAGAAGGCAAAATGAGAATGGTTATATAATTTACCCCAAATCACCTGGCTAGATAGTGACCGAATTCCAAGTCCATTGGACCACAAAACTCTTTGCATTTAACAAGCAGATGTTATATTTATATTGAGTCAGGTATTCACTCTGTGACTGAAACTGGATCATGTTCTCAGCCTGGGTTGGAACCACAAGCCAAGACTATATGAGGCAGTGGGGCAGAGATAGCATTTAAATCCATCTAACCCCAAACCCTGATTCTTGATTACAGATCACCAGGCTGTCTGTCATGGGCCTTTGGTTTTTATTAATAACTGTATTCTCCTTTACTAACAATTATGGACATTTTGTGTATATATCATCTTGTAATATCCTTAATATCACTGAAGGAGGAGATATATCTCCATTTTAGAGACCAAAAAAGACTCAGGTCACATAGCTACTAACTAAAGTAACTGGTGTCCTCAGCTAGGTTTATGTAGCTCCAAAGATACCACATTGTCCTCCATCTCCCTTTCATTTATTTCTGATACCAGATCTTTGAACAAGAAATAATTCATAGACTATACATTTATATATTGTATTTTCTAACATCAGGTTTTAAAAAAAACAAACCATATCCAAGCTTTTAAACCGTTTTCTTTTTCTTAAAAATCAACTTAATAATAATTGAGTTGGCTGGGGAAGAGGAGGGAAGGCCTAAACTTATCATTCAGACCCCTGATTTCAGATGCCTAAGTCCTTTTTTTTTTTTTAATATTCAATATTTTTTATTATGATATTGTGGGGTACAGTTAAGGGTTAGGTATACAAAAATGCTTCGTTCAGGTACCCTTGTTGATAAGAGGTGTCTCCCCAAGATGCCTAAATCCTGTTCTGTGTCATCTAGATTCAATCCTGTGTTAATCATTCAAGTTAAATTTTTGAAATTTTATTAATAGTGCCAGTTGTACTTTTGAGTTGTATTTCAGGAGAATAGTTGGCCTTTACCTTCAGAGTTCCTAAAAATCTCCAAATAATATTATTAGCAAAATTCAAACCCTCTTAAAAAATTATTTTGACATTGAATTTGGAGCACTAATTATCCTTCAAGAATCCTGAATATTGGCCAGCTATGGTGGCTCGCACCTGTAATCCCAGCACTTTGGAATGCCAAAGTCAGAGGATTGCTTGAGCCCAAGAGTTGAAACCAGCCTGGGCAACATAACAAGACCTCGTCTCTACAAAAATATCGAAAAATTAGCCAGGCATGGTGACATATGCCTGTAGTTCCAACTACTATGGTAGCTGAAGCAGAACGATCACCCACGCCTAGGTCGTTGAGGCTGCAGTGTGCTGGGATAGTGCCACTACACTCCAACCTGGGTGACGAAGTAAGACCCCACTCAAGGAAAAAAAAAGAATACTAGATTTGTCAGTATACTCACAGATAGCCTGGTTGACAGATTTTTGCTCCAACTCCTGTAACATTTCTATTGTGTAATGTTAACACTTGCTGCTTTTAATTTACAGCTATTTGGGTTCATGATATCTCTTCTCAATTGCAAACTTTGAGGTGACCATATTTCTATATGAGAAGGTGTTTGGTAAATGTTAGAATGAATAATTGCCATTGCAAGTAATGGAGAAGTGATGTTAGAATTTCAAAGCCACATCATAAGGTAAAATACTACATGACTTTATGATAGACTTTATTTCCCTTCTTTTCCTCAGAATGAAGTGGTTAGTTTCATTTGTTCAGTGAACATGTTTTAAGGCTCTGTTAAATTCTGAGTTAAAAAATACTAAGATGAATAAAGATGTGGCTCCTAACCTCAAGGAACTCACAATTTAACTCAATTACAGCATATTTTTTTTTTTTTTTTTTTGAGTCGGAGTCTCACTCTGTCGCCCAGACTGGAGTGCAGTGGCCGCTCCTGGCCACCGCAGCCTCGACCTGCTGGGCTCCAGCGATCCTTCCGCCTCAGCCTTCCAAGTAACTGGAACTACAGGCACGCGCTACCACGCCCGGCTGATTTTTTATTTATTGTAGAGATGAGGTCTCGCCAAGTTACCCAGGAGGGTCTCGAACCCGCAGGCTCAGGCAATCCACTCACCTCAGCCTCCCAAGGCGAGGGATTACAGGCTGAGCCACCAAGCCCGGCTTAAATTTAGTATTTTACAATTAAGCCTACACAATGGGTAGACAAATAGAATTAGAATTATAGACCCATCAGCATATTGTCCCACTCGTACATTA
Organism: Tarsius wallacei; assembly: GCA_963574415.1. Classification (NCBI taxonomy): domain Eukaryota; kingdom Metazoa; phylum Chordata; class Mammalia; order Primates; family Tarsiidae; genus Tarsius; species Tarsius wallacei. The sequence goes on from CAUYQG010184598.1 coordinate 13,930, forward strand.
TCGGAATTTGATCATTACTACCCCGTCACAAAAATAGTCTTCTCATTCTGTAAGGGAGAGTTACATTCTTAAACAACTGCCCCAGGATAGCTTTCTCTAAACATTTTTCAGCAAATTCTGCTAAGTTGGAGTGAGACTGCATTACATCTTTGCATATACTCTGCTACCTGTTCTTGAACTGTCATTGCTTTATTATTTTGTATATATTCCCCCAAATTTGAATAATTTTGATAATTTTGCTCTTAGTGGCAACAAAAATAGTCTGTGTCATAATCATCAAGTTATTCCTTATAAATAGTAAGTCATCTTCTCTGTGCACTCTGAAGCAGGCAGTTCTTTGCCTCCTAAGAAAAGGCCAAATGGGATCTAGTGACATAAAAAGCAAGGCGGTTAAAAGGAAGTTAGCAAGAAAACTCTGCTCTTCCGGATGTGATCCTAGGAGGTCCATGGGGATAGTCACATTCATCTTTCATCTTGCCAATCAGTCACTTGTTTTTAAAATTCTTTGAGTTATAGTCATGGTTCCTTAGAAATGATCTGAAGAGAAAATTGTCCTTCAGCTGGCAGCAAAAAACATTGGCATCAAGAGTCCCTCGTTTGGGAATAATAATCCTGGAAGGGGAGAAATGGCACATTCAGACTTGCCAACATTTGAAAACACGTAAAAAAGGACAGTGGCAGTGCCATTGAAGTCTATTGAAATTCATCGGATTAAGAAGCTTTTCAGAAATAGGGAAATGGGAAAGTGGTTAGTGTTGTGCTAACAATGAGAACCTATTTTGTAAACAGAGAGAGTTGGCATGCGTAGGAGATGAGTTCCACCTATTGTTTTTTAAATGTTGAGTAGCTGTTGCTTAGTTTGTGAGTCATCTATGATGCATCTGATAAAGGGTTCCAAGAATTCAATTCTCTTGGCCCCAGAAAGGTAGGTGTAGGCTGGCACGAGTGCATGCGCGTATGTGAGGTGTGTGGGTGTGGGTACGCACGCAAGAGTGTATACACTGAGTTCACTCCGTCCTATTTATGCTAAGCTGCATCAGGTGCCTCGGTGCCATCCGAGGACAACAGTGTGACCTGTCTTCTCGTACATGCATCTTTCTTAGCCTGCGAGTGACAACTTAGCTATACTGTCTATGGTTTTAACAGCATTGCTCACCTGCACAATGCAAAGAATGCCTTTTCTGTTCACTTGCTGGAGTAGGAGAAGTAGGCCAGGGGTATACCAGCACAGCAGAGCAGGTTGAGTAGAGTCCAGAGATTTGGCTTTTCAAGGTTAGCTTGAATTTTCATTACTCACAGAGTGGTAGTTGGTTTAATTGGGAAACTACTCCTGCGTGGGCCAGTTTTGCTTTGTTCCAAAGCTACAGACTTCACCTTGTGTCAGGCACATGGTGTCAAAGATCTGCATCTGGTTCAGGGATCAGCAAGAGATGCCTGCAGAGCAAAGCTGCCTGCAGCCTCCTTTCATGGGGCCCCTAACTAAGAATGGCTTCTCCTGTTTTAAAGGCATTTTAAAAAAAGATCGTTATAAAGTATAAATTGTTTCATGAGATCTTTATAGCAACCATATTTAACACCCCCGTTGTATAGATAATGAAACTAAAATTCACAGATGTTCAGTAGCTTGCCCAGGAAGACACTCATTTTGGGGGTGCGAGGGCAACAAGTTTATTGGGTGCTCCTCTTAAACCTCCCATCTCTTCTTAAATGGCATTGTTATTATGAAAACAGAGTCAGAAAATATGAATGAAGCCCCAAATCTACCACTACTGGAATGGAAGTCTTCAGTGCCCACTGAGAGCAGCATATTCCTTTATTTCAAGGTTATATGTGGGGTTTTTCTGTCACTCAAGAGTTACATCTTTAGAGTATGATAAAGGGAGTAAGGATCTAGGTTTGAGAAGAAGGGAAGCCAGTTGTCCTTGTAGAATGGAAGAAGAGGAATAAGGACATGTCAAAATTATAAATGGAGAGTACCCACAAAACCCACAACCCTCTGCCCACTGCAGGCAAAAACAGGAAGTGGCAGTGGCACATGGCTCTTTCTTACTGGTACAACTTCCTCATTTAAGCCCAGACCTTCCCCTAACTTTTTTACAAAGCACCAACTAAACTGATAAGTTCCACTTTTTGCCAGCATACCTCTTTTACATTCCTCTTTGTTTTTAGGATTCTATTAGATATAATTTGACTTGGCTATCAGCGATGTGTATTTCATTTTCTAGACAAAACAAAATACCTAAGTGACAGTGAAGCTAGTTTAAGAGAGGTTTTGCACCAAAGAATTTAGACTTACCTAGGAGGAAAGAAATGGAAGGAATTGCACAAATAATAGCTCTCCACCTGCTTCCTGCTCAGTCTTTTAAAATCGCCCCTTTCATTCACTAGTCCAATTTGTGAGCCTAACACATAATCACATGCTACCAGACCCTCTAACCCTCAGAATTTTGAAATACAATCATAATTTAGTGACTATGAAGTCCACTTTGGAACTGTATTAATGACCTTGGGACTTAAGCAGATGCAACACCACCCGCCCCCAGAAAAGAGTTGAAATAATAATATTGTCATTCAAAAGATACATTATACTTTTATTTTAATATCTTTATTGTAAAACTAAGATAATCATTAAACCGTTTTGAAAATAAATAAAATATAAAGAAATTGCTGAAAGTCTCACTGTTCAAAACACAAGCTCTGTTAGCATTTTGATACATTTCATTCTAAGTTTTTTTGTCTTCTGCTTAGGTCTTAGTTTTTACACTGTCATCCCTCTCTGGATATTTGACTTTGGCCGACAATGTGGCATGGTGGATAAGGACTTTGGAGTCAGACTACCAGGGGGTTTGGGTGCTCTGTCACTACCTGTGTGACTTTAGACAAAATACTTAACTTCTCCTGGATTCTATTACCCTATCTGTAAAATAGGGATAGTGATAGTGCTATGTATAATTGAAATATTTTACGATGTGCTTAGCATGGGCCTGACACACAGTTAACACCCCAAATTTGTTATCACTAATGATCAATAAGGTGTTTTTATTAATTATAGTGTATCTCTAGACCCTCACTTGACCATACCCTATTTATTTTTTCCACTGACTCTCTGTCACATTAGCCTAGAAAATCCCTGAATCTGAGCTTTCCAGCCACACAGATGGGGTGACACTTTCAATTATTGGTCTCCATCCTCGGTTGGTCCTCCACACTACCCAGCCCTTCCGCCATTTCCGGCTAGTGTTCTAGTCTCTTCAAGCATATTTTTCAATCTTTACTCGCTTTATACAGGCATTTTTCCCTTAAGAACCATTTGGGGTAGGGTGGAAGAGCAGGGAAAGTTAGCAGAGAGATAAATGATGAGTGAAAACATGCAGGAGATTAGAGACAGTTGGGAAAGAGAGACAGAAGGAAAGAGGTAGAAGAGAGTGAGGGAGAGGCCAGACTGTGGGAAGGACTGGAGAAAGATGGCCGGCCCCAAACACTTAATTTCCTACAGTGTGTGTAAGTCTCTTGTACTGGATTTTAAATGTACTGCCTGGGCCTGCAGTGTGTCCATGAGTCTTGGAGAGAGGGCTGTGGGTGGGTGGGAGGCAGTGATAGATCAAAGTAGGATTAGTAATAGTGTGCTCACTTTTACTGCAGTTCAGAGAGTGCATATGAACTATCCTGCTCATGTCATTGAGGATGGTAAAAGTTTTATACTTTTAAGTAGATTTAGAAGAAGAAAAATTAAATACTGTGGTGAGCCTCAGGTTCCTTTTGGAGGGAGAGAGACATAGGGAAGGGAAGTTTGAAAATAAGTTTAAATACATGTCCTGGTGAAGTAAGTCAACCAAAAGAAGTAGACATGACCTCACTTTTCACACTGAAAGCCAGTCAGCGTCCCACGGGAAGGAGAATGATTCAGCCATAAATGCTTCCCTTCATTGCCACCTTACCTGGGCTACTGTGGGGCCCATTTTACTGTAATGTTGGCACAGCACCCCACTGCGACAATATGACAGGTGACGATACTGCAATAGCAAGGCATTTATGAGAAATAGACAACGGAAAAGTATATGCCTCAGTCTCAGGACTTTCAATCTTGCCACTCCAAGTGTGGTCCAAGAGCTTGTCAGAAATGCTGAACCTCACGTCTTTCCCCAGACCTGCTGAGTTAGAATATGCATTTTAACAAGATCTGATGCTAATTCGCATGCACACTGAAGTTTGAGAACAGCTGCTTTCAACTTTGCAAGAGAGTCATGCTAGAGAGCATTGGTAAAGGTTCTCTGTTCTTTTGAGAGGAATGGGTCCTGGAGGAGCTGAAAGTGCTCAGCTGCCTGGCAGCCCCAAACACCCCCAGCCAAGTTATTTCTGGATCCAAAGCAGCGACGACGGCTGCGTTACCTCCACCCCTTCTAAGGGCTCTGGTGCTGGGTTAGGAGGATGTCGTATGATTTCTTGTATATAGCTGAGCTTTAAAATATAGTCTCATCTCCCTAAAGTTGTTTTTGTTTATTGTTGTTGCTTGCTTTTGAAGTATACCTTATAGACAATAAAATCCCCCAATTTAAAAGGTTGGATTTGATAACCAAATACACTTGTGAGATCAACACCACAATCTTGGTATAGAACATTCCAATCACATTCAATATGTTTTGGTTCCATTTGTTGTCACAGCTTTCCATCTTATTAGTATACAGTACTTTTTAAAATGAAATTTATTATAACATTATTCATATAGTCTTTGGGTAAATTATGAAAGACCAAAAAAATTCCAATCCCATCGATATGATTCAAAACAATTACAATTAAATGTTTTTTAAAATAGATGTTTAGAGATTTATTGTTTAAGAGATGAGTCAAAAGTTTCTTGCAGCAAATAGAGTAAATATATCCAGGACCACTGTTGGAAATCTTTTTTTTTTTTTTTTTTAAATTTAGTCGAAGTCTCACTCTGTTTTCCAGGCTGGAGTGCAATGGCACAATCACGGCTTACCACAGCCTCAACTTTCTGGGCTCAGGCAGTTCTTCCGCCTCATCCTCCTGAGTAGCTGGGACTACAGGCTTGTGCCACCATGCCCAGCTAAGTTTTCATTTTTTGTGAAGATGAGGTCTCGCTATGTAGCCTAGGCTGATCTAGAACTCTTGGGCTCAAGCAGTCTTTCTGCCTTGACCTCCCAAAGTGCTGGGATTACAGGCATGAGCCTTAACTCCCAGGTGCAGAAATCTTTTTTATTTTTATTTTTTTTTTATTTTTTATTTTTTTTGAGTTGAAGCCTCACTTTGTCTCCCTGACTGGAGTGCAGTGGCTGCTCCCGGCCACCGCAGGCTCGACCTGCTGGGCTCTGGCGATCCTTCCGCCTCAGCCTTCCAAGTAGCTGGAACTACAGTCGCGCGCTACCATGCCCGGCTGATTTTTGATTTATTGTAGAGATGAGGTCTCACCAAGTTGCCCAGGCGGGTCTCGAACCTACGGGCTCAGGCAATCTACTCACCTTGGCCTCCCAAAGCACGGGATTACAGGCTGAGCCACCGAGCCCAGTGCGCAGAAATCTTTTTTAAAAAATAATGGAAAGCAGGACTACACAGGATTGAAAATGGGTTAATCATCCTAGCTTTCAAAAGTGGAGAAAAGTAAATCCCAAGCAATATTGTAGAACAAATTCTTAAGTAGTTTGTGTGCAATTACTACAGAAAATATTGCTCTGTAGAGATCAACAGAGTTTTCCTAGTCACTAAACTAACATCATCTTTTGAGATAAGGGTAAACTATTAGGTCACAGGACTGTCTTAGGTAGAGGAAGTCTTGATTTTAGCAAGATATTTGGCATAGTCTCACATAACTTGCAAATAGGAATCTAATATTTGTAAATTCATTGATTCCTAGCTAAGAGTCTGTTATATGTGTTTTTGATGTTGAATATAAGTAGGTAAATAAGTGAATTAAACCTCATGACCTGTCCTAAAATCTAGTGATGGAGACACATAATAAAGCAATAAAATAAAAAGATTACCCTAGCTGCTAGGTCCACCATGGACTAGGTGGCTTGGACTAGAGTGGTGTCAGAGGAGATGGGGAAAAAATGCATAAGAATTTGATAAATTTTGGAGGTATACATGTTGGGACACTTGCCAATGAACTAGATGTGCGGGATGAGAGAGTAGGTTAGATCAAGGATGACTTCCAGGCTGCAAGCAGTTGACTGGACATTGGGCCATTTCCTGATGGTCTTGTTCTATTCATAGTACTGGTGGATGAAGGCACACTCAAGACATGAAGCTAGATGAGGTGGTTAATACACAACTAAAAAGGATCAACAATTTTAAAAGATATCACAAGACTTGAAAGATAAAGTGTAACAGGAATAAATATAGTCCTTCACTTAGCTTCAAAAACACCAAAAAAAGTACACAGGACCGAACCGAGAAGCCTTAGCCTAGTAGCATTCATGCCAGAAGCTCAAAAAGAATGAAAAGTGTGATATAGCTGCTGTAAAAATGAATTCCAAAATAGGTTGCCTTAAAAGAAGCATGATGTTCAACTCAAAGGAATTAAAAATCCTATCATGCTTTGCACTGTTCGGCTCAAAACTGATGTTAGAGCACTGTGCTTGTCTTAGCACACAGTCTTTAAAAAGGATGGTGGAGAAACTGGACCATGGCTGAGATGTCAGCAGCCCAAACACTTTACTGCAAGATGAACAATTGAAAGAATTGGTGACTTTTAAGTCAAAGAGCACAGTCTTAAAGTAAGCACCATGAGAAGGACTGTTTGCTAGGTAGAAGAGGGGTTAGGTTTCAGGCAGACTCAAATAGACCTAGAGAGTAAAATGAGTTCCCAAGGATAGAACTAGCAGCAGTGATTTCGACTCAGCCTTAGTCCCAAAGCACAGAACTTTCCAGAAACAGAATGGGTCATGTAACGTGTTCCCTGTCAGAAGACACTTTACAGATCTGGATGCCTATGTGCTGGCATGAAGCATAGATGTTCCCTGTCCTGGAGAGGGTACTTGGAAGTTCTCTCCCTGATTCAAGAGTCTAGAACTCGTAGGTTTCTTCTCAGGAGATACAAAAATGTACTAGGATGTCCTACACCACATCTCCAAAGAGTTGCTGACACACAAATGACTCATGAAAGTTCCTGGCTACATTCTTCACAATTTTAACTCTCCCCCAACCCCTTCCTGTGGCCCACATATAGTTATAGTTCTAGATTTTCTTATCTGAAAAGACTGAACATAAGTCTGAAATATCAGCACCTTGACAATCCAATTACTAATTGCTGAGCTTCAGTTTTCAGTTAAGTATACCATTTTCAGCAACTAGTTTTTGCCTCACTCACTTTAAAACTTGTGTTCAGTGGTTATGTGTGGCAGTCTAAATTACTATATCCAGATGGAATTTTTAAAAATGAATCACTTATGTCCCTCTTTGTTAGCACAGGAATCCCAGTATATGATTCTCTTCCAGGAAACCATAATTGTATGTACAAGTATCTATTTGGACAAACTGGGGCATAATCATGCTCAAAAGAGAGGTGTTCAAAAAGCACCCTCTCCAATCATTTCTGTGCTGTCTCTTAGATGTCATGGTTTCTTCTGTGTCTCAAGGTGTTTCTGACTTGATTTTCTTAGATCATAACAAGATCTGTTAGCCAATGTATTTCTTTTTTCTAAGCTCTGAATAAGGAGGTGTACTTTTCTAAATTTTAATCCCATTCATGCCAGATTCTTGTATAACCCAAAGCATTTTCAGAATTTTACTTAAGCAATTTGCCTCTTTCTTAGTGACCTGATAGAAAAAGATTTTTGTTTTATATTAATTTAAAGTCTTGGATGAGAAGATCTATATTTTGGGAGGGATGGAGAAGAGAGTCTTCAGAGATTGGATTCTTAAAGGCAAAGGTTATTGGATTCTTACTACATGTCCCTTCCTCTGGGGTGTAGTCGTATGTCTCTTAAACATGGGAGTAAGGGGGTTATTTTCATCACCGGAGGACTACTTTCATCTGCCTCTTTTAAGTGTGGGGAAGAAGATAGGTGAACACCCTACTAAAATATTCCCTGATCAACATTTTTCTCCCACTTGAAAAAAGTAGTGATAGGGATTTATGAAGAAATCGTTCACCTCTTGCAAAGGGCTAGAGGCCAACTGGGCATTATCTACAAAGAGATTCAAAAAATGTCCTTAGAATGTTTATTTTGCTAATAAATACCTAGTCCTCCCAGGATTAAAGCCTTTAGTAAATTATTATATGGATGTTAGCAACCATCTTTTCCTGCTAGGCACGTACATCCTACCTACAAGGTTCTCCTTTTTATTCATTAGCCTTGGGCCCATGCTAATACGTCCTAGTCTCCTGGTCAGACACAGCAAGTGGACCCAACAGGGCACATAGTCACCAGAACAGCACTTGGCTCAGCCCAAGATGGCACCCATCCTATCCCACTGGGAAGCCCAGGCTGTTCTATGCCACACAGAGATCCTCTAGGGCCTGTCCCATGCACATGTAGAAGTGGCCACTTAGTGTTCCATGTTCCTGAATACATGAGTGAACTCTGAGTGAAACTTAAAGCTTGCTTCTTCAACACATACATATATTACTTATATTATTAGATGGGAAAAAAATCATGCCACAACTACGTCTTGTATCTTACTCCTCCACAGAGCATATTAAATAATATTCTATTACATATCTCAAAACTACTGGATTGGTTAATAAATGCTTGCTCTCTGTTTCTCATGATCCTCTACCAGAATAGATAATAAGGGATTTTCTATCTCTATCTCTCTATATTCTTGCTCATTTATAGTTTATTTTACTTTTATAAAGGAAAATGACAAAAATAAAAACAAAAAATTAAAATCTCTCAGTTCCCGACAAAGCTGATCCCTGCTTGTTCTTCAAAAAGTAAAGGTCTGTAATTCCTTTTTGAACATGATTTCTAAGTGGAGGCCTTTGGTCATGAGCACCTCTTCAACATTGTGTAGGGCCCACTGGTGACTGACTCATCAATCCCAAAGTTTTCTGCTCTGTCTCAGAAACTTTGTTGGTGGGACTTACCCTCTTAATCATCCTTCTCACTCAAGAATCTTAATGAAATATGTATATCTGAATGTGCTTTCTTAACAATCATATCATAACGTAAATTCCCCTTTCTCAGGGGATCAGTCTGGCTTTTACCCCAAAGTGTTAGTTTTTCTGTTCTTCCTCCCAGTGTTTATTTTGCCTGTGCTGAGCTCTCTCTCTGCCCCTCCTGTGTTTTCTGGTCAATTTCTGGAAATCCATCTGTTCTGCTTTTGACCTTCTGCACTCCTGTGTATCTTCTCATGTCTGCCCTGTACTCAGAAGAAACAGGATGCTCTAGGACCAGAGAGAGATAAGGAGCAGTCATTCTGCTTGGGGCAAGGGAAGGCACCCGAGGAGGTGGCATCTGTGTTGGGGCCCAGAGCGGCAGTTCAACAGGTGTGTGGGTGGGGGAAGGGGTTGGAAGGAGGCAGCCCACGCAGAGAGAACATCGTGATGTGCCAAGTGCTTCTCAACAGCACTTGCTAGGGAAATAATTGCCTTTAATTACTCAAACATGGAATCAATGGCAGCAATGTATTGTTCTAGGGATATATTTGCCTACATCAGGAAGTGAGCAGTTTCATTTGGGGAACTAGATTTTTTTTCTTTTTAGTAAATAGGCTTTATTTTCAATTATCATGTCTGTTTTAACCAAACGATTCAGAAATAATCTGTGTGATCTCCCACATTATTTAAGCTGTGCTTTTTCTTGAGAAGAGTTTCATAATGAGCCAGATGTACTAAAACAAAAACATGAGTTCATCATTCAAAAAAGTATTTTCTTTATCTTTGATTGTCAAAATTGTTCCCACCAGTTAACAAGAGGGGCTTATTCATCTAAGAGGAACCAGGTGCAAAAAACCAAAACAAAACAAAACAAATTACATTAGTGGTTTAATGTATAGATTCAAAAATAGCCACAGTGTGATAGATGAAAAGAACCCTAGACATCATTTGGCTTGTGTCTTTAGATTATAGGTGAGGAAAGTAGAGAGGGGAGAGCTTATATGAGTTGCCCAAAGTCACGTGGTGACTCCTAAGGTCACTGTGAGCCTTCACCCTCCCACCATCCCACACCTCTTTCTCACACTTTCTTACCTGAATGTAGGTTGTAACAGAAAGTACACTATAGAGTACAAAAGATTTCTTGAATAATATTGTTTTGAAGTCATCCCAACTGAAATGTTCCCAGGGAGTTATTTGGGCTTTGAATTACATAAAGGATTTGAACTGCTAGAGTTACTCAGATTCTAATGAGCACTTCTTTATTTGGTAGGGCATTTTTTTTTAAGATTTTAGGGCAAGGGTGACTAATGGGTTCCAAAATTTGGATACTTTTAACACATAATGTTAGCATATGAATAACCTTTGCCCTGCTATAATGTAAATCAGAATATATTCTTTTCTAGTTAAAAGATTTATTTTCTTCACTTTAGGATACTTTTGACTTCAGTGACATTGCTGTCTATATATTCAATAAACCTTCTGTTGATCTGTTCAAAGGAAACAGGTAAGCTGAGAATATGTCTGGTTTTTTTAGCTAGGGTAAATTATTTTCATGATGATATTGTGACAGATGACACATATAGCAATTTGACTCTTAAAAAGAAAGACGACTTTGACCTTTGGAAGACCTATGGTGGTTTTTACCCAGAGAAACAGTTACAGAAAAATATAAATTAAATTGTCATGGGCAATGAGCAAATAATGTTGTCATTTAAAGTGAACCCTCAATATGCCTGTTTTTCTAGTTTAAAATGACTTCATTTTAAAGGCTTCCGTAGGTATTTATAAATCCCAAACAAAGATCCTATGTTTTTATATGATAGCTCTCAAGGTTTAAAAGTAAACAGACCTTTCATTCTCTTTTGTGCATATTCCAAGGAGAAAATATTACTCCTGAGGCCATGTGGGAGTGAGTAAGCTATGAAGAGGCTTCAAGTGCTCTGGGCAGTGTAATACCTGAAGTGTTTATTTTCTATTCCTGGGACACTGGATTACGTTTGTAATACTTTGACTTCTATGTTAGCTGAAACTATACTGGCCAACTACTATTGTATATGGATGCCTCCATTTAACTAGAACATTTTGTAACAAATGGAAGATCTAGCCATTGTCTAGTTTAAATGCCAGTCTTAAGAGAGATTAAACAAAAGTTTATTTATAGCTTAATCCACATCACTTTCTGTGAACTCTTTGAAAATATGAACTGAACCGTTATACAAGCAATATAAACACTTTTTTAAATGAATGACTTGGTATTTTAGTATTTATCAAGATGAACTAGATGAACACTTTTGAATTTTGCTACAAATTATTCTTTTGACAAATTTGCTGCTCTCTTTTGCGAGTTGCATGTCTTTGAAGTAAATTTTATGAATGATCAGAATTCTTATGTCATGACTATTAAGATGTTTCTAAGCTTGTTATTATATTTAGGACATAGAGGCATTGTTGGGATGATATTAAGATAATCGTTTGTGAACTTAATCAGATCAGGTAATTAATTCAAAAGGAATCTTTTTGTCCCAGCCTTCAGGATTTTTAAAAAATCAAATCTGGAGATATATATGGTATACCAGACCTGAGAAAAAGATGCCAGTGGGACTTTCCCCTCAGTAAGGTGTAAAGATGGTTAACAATAAACCTTATGACCTAATAGTTTACTTATAATGCACTTTAACCAACTTGAAAAAGGAGAAATGGTGGTCATGTCTGACATTTTAAAATGCCAAGGTTGTTTTATAGTGAGAATGCAAAGATGCCTATTTGTCTGAGTTTGAGAAAGGCACAAAATAACTTGGGGAACAGTCAATAGAATGATAAAATTTTGGCTATTTTAACTTTCAGAACCCCATCATTTCTTGTGTTCTCAAATTTGATTTTTAAATAGGATGCATGGTGTATGAAAAGCTGGGAGAACAGGTCTTTGGCACCACAGGGAAGCTTGTAATCTTTGGAGCCACCTCTCTACAGAACACTGGAGGTAAAAAGAACACGCTTTTCTATACATAACATGAAACTAATTCTGGTGGTTGGGAGGTCACATGAATTTTAACATGACTCAAGCAGTTATCATTCTCATTGCTAAAATGGCACGTGGAAAGAAAGGCAGAGACAGCAGTCACTTATTTAAACTCAAGTTTCCTGCTAGAGTAGCTAAAGCTACCTTTGTGTCTTATTGAAGGTTAGTCTAAGACAGGCTGCTAACTTTCAATATAGCTTGCAACATGAGCCTTCCTATCTTCTTTCTTAAAATGTTCTCATTTTCCTCCAGCAATGCTGAGCTACCTCTTCATAGTAAAAAATGAACTACCCTCCGCCATAAAGTTTCTCATGGGAAAGGATGAGGCATTTTCGTAAGTTATAGATCGTTTTTTCTGATACAACTGAAATGTTTTACATATAAATGCAGGCTAACCAAAGTTTTTGCCTTATGGAGATTGCCAAAGGTTTTCCTAGATGTTTTTTGTTTATTTGTTTGTTTGCTTGTTGTTTCAACAACACATATCTCCTTGATCTTGGGCTTCCAGCCTCCAGAGCCATGAGAAAATAACAAAACAATAAATTTGTTTGAGGCTATATAAATAAAAGAATCAAAGAAAGCCATTTGAATATGAACATTTAAAAGGTAGATTCATATGCATTTTCCCAAGTCTGAAATCTGTATCTAGTTTCTGTGAAATAGAACAGATATGGAATATTTTTAACACAAAAATGGAATATGCAAAAAATAAAATAAAACCCTAGCCTCTTTCTTAAAGAGGGGACATAGAATTTTGGGAGCAAAATTTACGTGCACCAACTTTATAAAGATGTAGCCAACCCTGGAAAATGTTGCAGCTACATTTGGCACAGCAATTATGTTTTGACTCCCTCTTGTTTAACAGTTCTTGTCAGTGTTAGTTTCTCTGTGTTCTTTCAAGGGGGAATCGTAGAAGCTGGCGTTCCTAGTGTTCTATGCTCAGGATTCAAGGTCAAGTCCAAGGGATCAGAGACAGAGAAATGTCTACCTGGGGTGACTTGTGTCTCGTTGATACTAGCCAAGCAAAACAAAAAGGAACTTTCTCTTTAAATAATTGATAGGACAAGTTGTAATCTGACAGAATGCAATTTATGCATTCAGCTTTGAAACCACATAAATAATTCAAAGGAATGCCACATTTAGCCAATGGGGGAGGGGGGAAAAAACCCTTCTTCTATTACATGGAGTGAGGCAGTAGTAAATGAGTAGTGGTTGTGTTAAAGTGTTTGGATAAAACTTGAATCATGATTTTTAAAAATTGATGGTAAAAATTGATAATAGTAAAAAAATTAACTAAAATATATCATAAAATTGTACATATGAGAAAAAAAATTACTTTCTAATATAATGCAACCTAACCACTCAATGTCTTTCAGAGCCTGGTATGTGGATGGCCGTGTTCTGGTGGTGATAGTTACCTTTGGCATAATCCTTCCTCTGTGTCTTTTGAAGAACTTAGGTAAGAAAAGATATTGCTTTTATCACCATCTACCATGCCTGGATAAATCAGAAACGTAATAAAAATGAAACACTTTGCCCTCTGCGTTCACTTAGAGGGTAAAGATAAATTGCAAGTATTAATCAGGCCCAACTTTAATATGGGATAAAAACACTGGCTTCCTAAGCAGTCCCTCTACTAAGCTATAGAGGGAGAGAATGGAGTTTCTAGGGCTAGGGACAGAGAGGGTTATTTTCAATAGCACAACTTACAGGTTACTCTAAGAAAAGCCCAGAAAATGAAACTTTCTTCATATGAGGTCTTAAATACCCTGATTATTTAGACAAACTTTAAAACCTATTATCAAGACAGAAAGTAGCTTATATATTTACACCCAAAAGTATTATGAATCACTCTTAAATTTAGAGAGTCTAACCAATCTCATTTATTTGCCTCGCTGAAGAGGAAGAGAGAAATCAAAAGTCAAAAGTAATGGATAATCTCCAAGGCATATCCATTTGGTTTTGGCATTTGTTCTCATGCTTATATTTGGAGACAGTATGCCTGATGTTAGGGGAGTTTCATGCATTGAATAATGAGGCCAGAGCCAGTCAAAAAACCTCTAACATGAATTTTCTTTACTTATGGGCTAATTTAAGGCAGAAGTTTAGACTAAAGTTCTTCCAAAAATAATTATGAACAACGGTTTTTTGTTTTGGATTTTTTAAAAAGCAGACCTCTAGCAGTTCTCTGAGTTTATAAGCAGATTTTTTTTAAAGTCACTTAATTTGGGGTTTCTGGGTCTACGTTTAAGTTTTTCTGTACCTATAGAGGTAACTCTTTTCAGTTAAGTAGAGAAGGGGTCTTCTCCAGAGATGAGAATAATGTAGACCTAAAAGCCCACTTAACTGTACCTTTCTGGAGGTCACGGTGGCAGCTGGAGATCTTCTAGGCATCCTAAGGGGAGCTAGGTAAAGATCCCCAGATACTCAATTTATCACTAGAAATTCTCTTCATCTACTCTGTCTCATCTGAGGAGAGAAGTATTATAACTGACATTCAGTAAGCACACAATAAATGCATAATAAAGAACTATTGTGAAGATCAAGGAATAAATAGATTTGCCCATAGGACTCTATCTACAGACTTACAACTAAAATTGGGGGGCTCTTTTTCCCTGGATTCTGGGAATCTGTATTTTCTAGTGTGCCAGGGACAACTGCAATCAAAACATATAATATAGTAATTTTTTATTCAAAGCCCCATTCTTTTGCCAAATTAAGTAGCACTGTCATTAATAAATCTTATATTCACATGGGCGTATATGTGTATTATTAGAGCTCCAAACTGTGCTTGAAATAATGCATTGAAAGAAATGACGTGATGAATGAAATCATAATACTTATTTTTTTACTTTTTTAAAAGGGTATCTTGGCTATACCAGTGGATTTTCCTTGAGCTGTATGGTCTTTTTCCTAATAGTGGTAAGTGCTGATTGAAATGGTTGGTTTGGTTTTGTTATAGTACAATGCCATGTCATAATTATTCATTATCTGGCTTTGTTAAAGTCTATATTGTTTCTCCTATATTTTTTTAATACCAGGTTATCTACAAGAAATTTCAAATTTCCTGCACTGGTCCAGAATTAAATTCAACAATAAGCGTGAATTCAACAAATCCTGACATGTGTACGCCAAAATATGTTACCTTCAATTCGAAGGTAAGTTTCCTTATCCTTTACAGTTAAAAACAAGTATTTTAGCCATGCTCGGTGGCTCAGCCTGTAATCCCGCGCCTGTGGGAGGCTGAGGTGAGTGGATTGCCGCGGGTTCAAGACCCGCCTGGTCAACTTGGTGAGACCTCATCTCTACAATAAATCAAAAAATTAGCCGGGTGTGGTAGCGCACCCCTGTCGTCCTGTAGTTCCAGCTACTTGGAAGTCTGAGGCGGAAGGATTGCCGGTGCCCAGCAAGTTGAGGCTGCGGTGGCCGGGAGCGGCCACTGCACTCCAGTCTGGGCGACAGAGTGAGACTCCAACTCAAAACAAAACAAAACAAAACAAAACAAGTATTTTTATTAAGTACATCATATTTCTCATACTTGTAATTACACTGTTTTGAATGTACCATTGTTTCTATATTCCACAATTTATTTAGAGACTTCTGAGATATATACAAATATGATAGTTTAGACTCCTCTTATCTAGTTTACTTGTTGGACAACCTTAAGAATTGTCTATGAAAATCTAATTTTGGATAATTGTCTCAGCTCTTCTCTTCCTATGTAGAGTGCTGGGTGATGCTTTAAAAACAGATAAATAGCATCCATAGCGCACTGCTTTTTACATGGTGGTGACAGAAAGGAATGCCGCAGACTTCCTCAGCTTGTTCAATTGAAATGTAGATAGCATCACATGCTGATATTTTTTAAAGTTCATACTACTAAGATATTGTGATACTATGGGGAACAGCGAACTAGGGGGCTACCCAGGCTTGGATTTGAATCCTCAGGCAAGTCATCAAACTCCTTACATAAAAATGAGGATTCTATTCTTTATCTTACAGGGTTTTGTTAGAATGTGCCTGGCACAGTGCCTCAGCAGAGTTAGGGCATAAAATAGGTTCATGTCTTTTCTTCTCTGCTAGCTTCTTCTTGTATAAGAAGTTAGATTGAGTTTGAGTGTTTCAAAAAGGCTTTTCTAAGAAAAGTAAATGAATATCTCTCCTCTCTCGTTTTTTTTTTTTTGTTTTTTTTTTTTAACTCTAAGGAACAGCCAAAGTAGTGCAGTATGGAACCAATTTTCTTTTCAGAGAGCATCTTCTAAGTCTTATTTACGCACCTGATAGGGAGCAAAGAGCAGTAAAATAGAGTCCTTGGCAAGTCACTTCACCTGTCAGGGGAGGTCAGGAGAACAGCGAGGGCCTGTCCAGTGATCAGGGCTGTTGTGGGGACCCAGCGAGATAATGTAGGAAATACCCCATGTAACTGGCTACTGACGCATAAACACAAGATGTTGCTATGCCTGGGGTATATAAGAATATGGAGTAGATGCGTCACATCTAAAGTCCTTCTATGAAAAGTGCCTAATGGCTAGAGCAAGATAAGCCCTCTTAGCTGCTTCTATTTTAGAGATCGAAACTCTCCTAATAACCAAATAATCCAAAGATTCTGAAGAACTGTCAGATATAAATTCAGCTCAGAACAGCAGAGTTGTGTCAATTTTATGGTAAAAATGTCTTTTCCTAATGTCTGTTTTTCTCCTTCTAACAGACCGTGTATGCTTTACCAACTATTGCGTTTGCATTTGTCTGCCACCCGTCAGTCCTGCCAATCTACAGTGAGCTTAAAGAGTAAGAGATAGGCTTAATTCTTATATATCAGTCATCTTATATCCTCTTATTAATAGGCAGACACTGTATTAAAATAAACAGCCTGTTTAATGAACCTTCATGTATTCATCATTCGGCTTCAACATCACTAATATTCCACCTTTCTTCAGCAAGTTCTGTATTTTAGGAAACAAGAAAGCAAGAAAAATCAGAAACCTGCAGTATTTTTTTTTTTTTACCATACGCATAGAAAGTAGCCAATCATTAGTTCATTTCATTTTTCAAATACTATGTTACTTAGAATTCAAATATTTGTGTTGCCTTCTGTTATTTATGCATATTTTGCAAGTGGATGAAAATCTTCACATTATGCCATGATGACTGTTTTTAATAATCCAGCTTTTAGTTTGTAATTTTCTCAAGTGCATATATCTCCGTTTTTCTTGTTTTCCATACTCCTGTGACATCCCAGGCTCCTCGTTATTTCACAACCAAATATTATGACTAGATGTGGTCTGTTATTGAGAACAAGTCTTACAGATTAAGTATTTGAACAGTTGAAGAAAATTAAATTGCTAACCACATTGTCTCTGATTCACCTGTTGGTTTGGGTGAAAAAGGCTGGTAAATCAGACAATAAAAAATGAATATTAAGACCACAAACCAGAGAGAAAAATATTGTTGTTCATTTTAAACTATTAAGATGATTCTGTGGATTTATTTTTGATTGTTGTTTTTGAGAAGACGAAAGGCCCGCTTATAAACTCCCTCATGTGCTCTCTTTTTAGCCTACTATTATCAAACATACAAAAACAGTCATCATGACATAATCCGTAGCTGTTTATTTCCTTATTGAAACAAAGTTGATGTAATTTAGCATTGAATTCACTCATGGTCCTTCCTCTTTCATATGTCATTGATACTTGGTCAAATCTTGAAATATCTACATCTGTGTACATATACATGACTCCTACTTTATAATTCTCTATTTAGGGAATTTAAATATGTCTTTGGTATTTTGTATTAGTCCGGCTTTTTAGTTAATAATTTTCTCAAATGCATATGTCTCAGTTTTTCTTGTTTTCCATACTCCCATGACATCTCAGATTCCTTGTTATTTCACAACCAAATGTTATGACTAGATGTGGTCTGTTATTGAGTACAAGTCTTGCAGATTAAGTATCTGGACAGTTGAAGAAAATTAAAGGGTCATCCCAACCCCAGAGTAGGCTTGACCTAAGAGATACAGCCCTTCATCATTGCATGTGATCTCTTGGGTACTTATTGCTCTGGATATCTACAGACTTCCAGGTGTGTCCCTAGGCTGGATAGGAAAACTAGAACCTAAACAGCAGCTTTAGAGACAGAACACTTGAAACCAAGTTTCAGCTCTGCCGCTGATCCCTGGGGCTGGGAAAATGGCACTTCAATTTTTCTGCCTGTTTTTAAACCTGTGCCCAGCCACTGTGGAGATAATATCAAACACAAATATTTTAAAAATTCTGTCTGCCCTTCAGATGAGAACTCGATATTCTTTTAAAAGAATGGGAAAGAACACTTAAGGGAGTGTAGTTCCATGCATCTCTTCCTCAATATTAATTTAGTATACAAGAAGTTTTTCTCAACTTGTTGAAAATTGCCAGAACTAATTTCAGCATCAGAGCTGCTTTAGCCTGATAAAAAGAAAAATTGAGTATTCTTTAGTGTTAACATTGGTACTTAAATTCAGTAATATGATCTTTAATTTTTAAAATTCCTTTACCTTTGTTTTTAGCCGATCACAGAAAAAAATGCAGATGGTTTCAAACATCTCCTTTTTTGCCATGTTTGTTATGTACTTCTTGACTGCCATTTTTGGCTACTTGACATTCTACGGTAAGTCACTTCTGCTGGTACATAGTATAACTATTTGTAAAGAAATGAGTAAAAATCAGTGTTGAAATAACTTTTAACATGGAAGCCAAAGAAAGCGACAAAGCTATCCCTTGGTAGCTGGGGCTTTTGAATTGCTTAAAGCAAATGGTAATGGTTCCTTTACATCTTCATGCACACTACAGAATAGAATCATAACTAAAACAATATGCTGTAATTTTTCTCCTATAAGGAGAAATTGCATTTTAGAAGCATACCACCTTTACTGAGGAGAGTTTAAAACTACATCAGAGAAGGCTTTCCTAATTGACACTGCAAACTGGGTCAGATTCCATTAATAGACTAGAGAGACAGAGACAGATGCTGAAAGTGAGAAAGAGCAGAGTGCTACACTTATAACACTTGGTGTTAATTAAAAATAAAACGCCTAATTGTTCACCAGAAGTTGGAGCCTTGCAAAGATTCGAAGGAGTGACAGAGAAAATTAAAAGAAATGAAATCTGAAAAAGGAAACAGGGTTTCATTTGTAACTTTTACTGACCCTATACGGACAGCTTAACTGCTTCTTCATCCTTTCCTATTCAAATTATCCTGAAACTTTTAACATCTTTAATTTTAGCACTTTTCATTTTCCTTATAATCAGTGACCTAATTTAAATACATATATTTAACAGTCTTCTCTATTAAATAATATTTCTTTGGGGCAGTTTTTCATAAATATAATTTTTCCTTAAAATTTAAACATATTTAAAGATTTTTAACTCAGCCTGGAGTGAAAGGCAATTCTGATTATACAGTTGCTATTATTATCATTTTCACAAGCAATAGAGACTAGCATTGTATAATGAATTCATAAATATCACATAATTTTTGCATAAAAATAGTGTTTCTAAGATTTATGCAGGATTGCAGGGCTGAGGGTAGGGAAAGGGAGGGAGAGAGGGAGAACTTAATTTTAGTTAAACAGTCTCACTGTTGTCTTGTTTGAACTATGATTTTGCTTTGTAAATCCTTTTTTTTTCCCACATAGAATACCAAACACTTTTATTACTCTTAGAAAAAGGCTCAGCTGTTTTTCAGTGGTTATGAATTTTGAATCAAGGAAATTAGAACTAGATTTTTATGATAACTTGTGGTCCTTTTTCAGAAACTGAGACCAAGCTCTATGATACAGATTAGCATTTGAATTCCACACCCAGAGCCTTGAAATCGGTGCAGTGAGAAGCCCTCTCAAAAGACAAGAGGGGAAGTGATCTCTTGTCAAAAGAGTGAACGTCCGCATGGTGTCCGTGACTGCCATCCTAGCTTTGGTAGTCTTTGAAATAACACTTTCTGAAGTTCTGAGTGGAGAAAAAGTTCAAAGTAGTACATAGTCTAAAATACTTTTTTTTTAAAACAAGAAAAACATACATGGAAAAGAAGAATTATTTCCTCATGGGGATAAAGTTCAGCTAATGCTTCTGCTACTTGGTCACCAGAAGTTGAGTTATAAGAGGGGAGTTTGGATGAAGGACAGGCATGGCCTGCAGTCCCCCCAGCAAGACTGAGACTGGCGTGGTTTGAAGAGTAGCACTTGGATGGGGGGATGTCTAGATTAAAAGGGGCTTTTTTTGGGGGAAGTCTATATTAAAGGGACTTTTTCAGCTGTATGCTTCATTTTTAAATCCAATATTCTGCTGGCTTTAATTTAATATAAAGTAATCATTCCTGGCCAGGCACGGTGGGTCATACCTGTGATCCCAGCACTTTGGGAGGCTGAGGCAGGAGGACTGCTTCAAGCTAGGAAATGGAGACCAGCCTGGGCAACATAGTGAGACCTCATGTCTACAAAAAAGAAAATGTATTAGCCAGTCGTGGTGCTGCGTGCCTGTAGTCCCAGCTACTCAGAAGCCTGAGACAGGACGCTCCTTTGAGCCTAGGAGTTTGAGGCTGCAGCGAGTTATGATTATGCCATTACACTCCAGCCTGAGCAACAGAACGAGACCCTGACAGAAAAACAAAAACAAAAGCATTCCCATTTCATGTGGCTTCTTCTAGTTAATACTTTAAATTCCTTTGCTAAGTTATATACGCAGAGTGGGGCCATGCCTCACACAGGGATTTTTCTTTTCAACTTCATTGTTTTAATAGACACTCTAAAACACTGCTTTCCTTGCCGTTAGTTTACAAATTCTTTGTTGTTCAGAAAAACTGTCATTCAGCGATGTACTTTGTCTCCTTTTAAAACCCTCTCATTTTCCCCCCCGTTTCAGAAAACGTGCAGTCAGACCTCCTTCACAAGTACCAGAGTAAAGATGACATTCTCATCCTAACAGTGAGACTGGCTGTCATTGTCGCTGTCATCCTCACAGTGCCGGTGTTATTTTTCACAGTGAGTAAAGGCCTCTGTGCAATCTGAGAACAGCTGAGGTCTCACCTTTCCTTCTGTCTTCAGGGGCCGTTCCGAGAAAGCCCGCCCCAGGTAACCTTCCTGGGATATTGAAACTGCATCCGGGAAGGATTCCCAGATTCGCTTCAAGTTCTTTGGAAGGCAGACGGCATCAGTGCGTCAGTGTAGCTTCTGATGGAATGAAACTTCATTCTAACTAATCTGTCCTCTTCTTTACGGAGACATGGAGATAGAATGTTTGAATCTCACTCAGACGTGATGGGAAAATGTAGAAGGACCAGAAGGAAACACTCAAGTCTTAGATAAAAGAGAAATTTCCCCTCTCCAAAGAAAACTCCTATTATTCATAAATAAAAATACTTTTCATTTTAAGTCAAACCCCCATGCTTCCAAAACTGTTGAGCCATTTATAAGTTCACTGGCATTACAAAACATTTCACAAATTCCTGTGCACCAATAAATCAGTGACCCTGCTGAGAAATGTGAAGGCTGGCATTCTGTAGCCCTTACAGAGTCCTTGTTTTCTTTTCCTGCAGGTCCGTTCATCTTTATTTGAACTGGCTAAGAAAACAAAGTTTAATCTATGTCGTCATGTCTTTGTGACCATCATACTCTTGGTTATAATCAATTTGTTGGTGATCTTCATACCCTCCATGAAGGATATTTTTGGAGTCGTAGGTATGGCTTTAAGATTTTGCACTTGTCAATTCTACAACAGCTGTTTAAAGCTAAAATTTCACAATAACAAACCTAACCTTTCTCTTCTTTTTAAAAATTTTACAGGAGTTACATCTGCTAATATGCTTATTTTCATTCTTCCTTCATCTCTTTACTTAAAAATCACAAACCAAGATGAAGATAAAGGAACTCAAAGAATTTGGGTATGTCTCTTGCCAGTCCCTGTAACTTTTCTGATTAGTTTTCCATTTAAATTTACCGTGTAAATAGTCTTTCTCTCTCTACCATCTAAGACTACTTTCAGTTGCCTTGAAGGAAGGCAGCAGCCTTGTAGCTTTCCCACTAGGGAGTTTTAAAATACCACATCAGAATCTTCTCCGTTTTTCTTGTTGGGCAAGGTGGCTCATGCCTATAATCCCAGCATCTTGGGAGGCTGCAGCAGAAAGATCACTTGAGGCCAGGAGTTCGAGACCACCCTGGGCAACAAGGTGAAACCCTATCTCTACAAAAAAATAGAAGAATTAGCAGGGCGTGATGGCATGCGTCTGTAGCCCTAGACACTCGGGAGGATTGCTTGAGCCCAGGAATTTGAAGCTCTAAAGCCATGATCATGCCACTGCACTCCAGTCTAAGCAACAGAGTGAAACCCCGTCTCAAAAAAAAAAAAGTTTCTTTTCATTTTCTCAAAATCTTTTCTGGCTTTCCTTTTATTATTTCTGGGTTTTTGTTCTGATTTAGGGCATGACCAGCCAGGAGAATGGACATTAGTCTCTATAGGGCACTGCCTTGTCTTCAGCAAGATGTGAAGTGGAAAGGGACTCAAGATTTTATGCAGTCCACTGTTTCTGTACAATTTCTAGTCATGTAACTCCTCCCTACAGCCCCGGGAACATGTGATGCCTTAATTAAAACGTCTGAGTTAGCTTAAAGAGTCTTTTTATAATTTGACAGAAATGGTTTGGAGCAACAGACCTGGATTCAAAAACTACCTTTCTATATTGGGATTCTTGTTTCCAGGTCTGGTGAACTTCAAGGGCATCCTGAAGGTGGTGCACTTGGAGACAGTGAGGGAAGCAGGGGTGAAGTGGCTGCTACCTGAGTCCTTTCTGGAGCTCCCTTTTGCTTGGCCTCGGAGAAGGCTTCTCAGCTGCCCTTCCAGCTAGTGTAAGCACTGCAGTCATACCTGTTACCTGAGTCACCAGATCCAAATGAGAGACACAGGCAGGAAGGATCATCCCTGTGCATTTAGGAGAAGCAGCACTGGTTCCCAAACAGCACAGTTCCCAAATGCTTCATCTCCCGAAGCCATAAATCCCAAATGCTTCTAAGCCTTTCTGTAGGGGCTTTATGAAGATAAAGACGAAGGAGCAGTCACCTGGCACAGCAGTACAATATACTCAGACTAAGTCTGCAAATGGTGGGGGCCTGTTGTCCATGAATTCTCTGGGCCTCTCCAACCCTGGTTCCATAATAAAACTGATCTCAGGATCTGTTGAATGGCATTAGACAAGGGCTCTGTCCATGTAGGGATCATCAAAAGTTAGACTGAACCCACGATGGCCTGCCATGTGCAGCCATCTCACCCCCTCATTTGCTCCTCTCCCTCGTTGAGCTCTTTCTCCCCCTCCAGTTTCCAGTCCAGCCCCTTCGGCCCCCACGATGCTTCATCCTCCTCCTTGCAAAGCTCTCAATGGACATTCTCAAGGCCAAGCAATTGATACTCTCATGTTTTCCAGATTCTGTATGTAGTAATCTGTCCACTTGCAACCTTCAACAACTCTTCAAGTAACTTCGTTTTTGACATCTGTTTCCTGTTTCACTTGATCAAATCTACTTCCCTTTGTGTCTTTTTCCCTCTTTTTCAAACAGAAATGTTTGCCTGCCAGCAATGAGCCAGGTTGTTAGGTATTTTCCACGGCCTTTTTAAAAGTTGTGATCTTAGATTGAGGGAAGCTATAAGAATACTCAATCATTTGTAGAATGGATACACTTGAGACCATGAAGTCAAAGAACGGAACACTGGGGACTACTTTGCTGAACTTGCTTATTTTCCCATTCTTGCAGAATCAGAATCAGATAATTTTAGAAAGATTCTCACAGTTCAGCAATGGTTGTGACACACTCCAAATATAAGGGGCCACAAAGGGAGAGGGAAAACATTTTTGTTTTTTTTCCAGGTGTATGTGGAAAATGTTTGCTGAGTTGAAAATAACTCATGGCTTTCTGTTATTCCAGGCTGCCCTTTTCTTGGGTCTGGGAGTGTTGTTCTCCCTGGTCAGCATTCCTTTGGTCATCTATGACTGGGCCTGCTCATCAAGTAGTGACGAAGGCCACTGAGACCAGCCAAGAAAAGGAAACATTCCTGTCGTCTGCTCAGTCAAGTCCCCGCACATCAGCAACCTCTCATCACTTCTTTTGCAAGTTTACAGAAGCAAACAGAAATGTACAGGATACTTAAAATGGAATCACACTTTGGTTACAAAACAGAGACCTGTTTCTATAATGGTTCATGTCCCTTCAAGATTTTGGATCAATTTAGGGATTGTGGAATGTTTTTTTCAAATTCATGCAATCATACTTCCCAGTACTTTTCACAATCAATTATTTTTCACCCTCATAACTCTCTATGTTTTGTGGCTTCACGGTCTCTTAGAACTTTGAAAACATGATCATCAATCATGTTTATTTATTATACATCCAGATTCTGAAATAATTTTCCTACTGATGTTCAGTTCACACTATCTGTACCTTTTTAGAAGAGAAAAGAATTCTTGAATTGTATATATTTATTTTGCTTTACAGAAAAAAAATGGTTTCGTAAATAATTTGCCTATTTTGGTTAACATAGCACACAGGGGTAATCATCTGAGAGTCATAGGGCACGTGCCATTGCTGGATTGGAGCATGCCCAATATTTGAGGCGGCTCCGATCGCCTGGCAGCTGAGCGTGGGCAGTTCAGTGGCCTATCTGGGATTCCATTCCACTCCCATACAGAAGCATTCTATGGCAAGTGTTCTCAGCTAGGAAGGGGATGGGAATGATTCTTACCTTGATAATTAAATGGAGCTACACATTTGGGTGTTCTAGCAATTGAAGTTTGTTTCCCTCTTGGAAACATGTGTCAAAGTTACTCTAGTCTGAGTCAGTTTTCACTGGGAGAGATCAATGGCACCTGCTGTAAAAAGATTGTCCAACATGCCTAGGAAAATACTCTTCTGATACAAATAGCCTTCAACCTGACACCTGTAGCACTGATGGGAGAAAAATGTTTTAGCAAATTATGAGACCAGCAACTTATACTTATGTCCACCAGCTGATTGCACAGAGAATATAACATGTACCTAAGTATGACATAGCATAAGTCATTTCTGTTTTATATTGGGTACTTTAGGAAAGTCTTTAAAAGACTTGTTTTATATCTACAAATCTAGGTTATTACAAATACAAGATTTTTGTACCTTAAATAAGCCTCATTTCTATTTCTTCTCCATTAATTCTCCATCCAGAGTCTTAGGAAAAAACCCTCAGAGATAGTCTTGGTGAAGAGTCTCTGACAAAAGCACTGTGTACCTTCCTTCCCTCAGATGGAGAGGGCAAGAGGGCCTCAGTGTCTGAACTCACTCGTCTTCTCTTCCCCAGCCAAAGGGTTGCCCATTACTGCCCAACCCAATTAACCCATGCAGGAGGACAGAGTTGCCTTGTATTCTTATCCCAGTCCCTCTCCTAAAGGGAGCACAAGGAAACTATAAAAAGACTAAAAGTGAAGAGAGTTTGGAACAAGATAGCTGGGAAAGGAATGAGGGACAGCAAGGAAACCCAAAACCACACTCTCCTAAGTTGGACCATCACCTGTGATTGGTTTGTCCATAGCATGCATATGTAAAAAACACGCATGTTCTGTAAGCTGGTCTGTTGAAACAGGACTTATGTTTTATCTATACTCTGGTTGAGTTTTCCAAACACATAGGTTCACCAAGCACGGATTTCTTATCCGGAGATAAGTAGAATCTAACTGCAGACTATTGGCAGAGTTTCCAGGCACTCAGCTCTGTTCCTTCTCTACTCAAATCCCCAAAGGCCTTCACTCTTATTGAGAATAACACAGGACTGTCCCTCCCTTTACAGACGAATGTCCCATAGATAAGGCAGGCATTGAAGCACCTGTCATGATCCTCTCGGGGGAGAACAAAGTTATTTCCTGCATTGCATCATCATAGTTTTTAATCTAATGCTACAGAATTACATCCACATTAGGCCAGAGCTCAGGTATTTAGATATGAATACATAACCTAGTAAAATCCACAAGCTATCTCCGTCCTTTTCAGAAATGGTTTCTATATTATACAAGCAATGATAAAAATGGAGCAAAACAAGATTCATCTTGGGAGCCTGCCTAGAGCACCAAGTCATGAAGTAGCCAGGTAGTGGAATGACCCCACGTTTAAAAATACATCATGTAATGTGCAAGTTATGTTATGCTACTTTCTATTTTCCTCATTACTTTGTAACAATTGGTTTTACACTTACAAAGTCAATTTTAAAAATGATCATTAGCTTTGGAATGTGTAGTGACATTTTTGGGTCTCTGGGTTTTACATGTCAATACAAGGAATTAGTTATTTAAAGTTATTATTTAAAATATATTTATTTGGGAGGAAGTACATTGTTGATGTCTGTGATCCTGCATATTTTTAAAACCTTCTTTGCCTATCTAAGTTTCTTGTTGGCTGAATATAATAGACCCTACTGTAATTTATCAAATATCACTGATTAATTACAGCATTTGTATGGGGTTAGCTGTACAGTGTATTGCTCTTACTCTTGTTCAGAATAGTGAACTGGTAGCCAAAAATACATGTATGACAGGTGTTAGGTAGAATTAAAGCAGCACGGTCAAGTGCTATAGGAGTTTTTTTTACTAAATTAGTAAAGAACACTAGCCATGTGACACAGCACGTTTTCCTTGAGTAGATAGGATCTCTATACTAGTGAACAGCCAGCTTCATACTCTGAATTTAGAACTGTTCTCTAGTTATTGTAACACCAAATACTGTGGATCCCTAATTTACTTAATGTTACTTATTGGGAGTGGGGTAGTGAAGCATGCACAGGAAGGAAATCTTCTCTTTTTAGGCACACGCAGTCCCCAGGGTACAAGGAGATCATGTTCCAAAACACTGTAAGTTGGTTGTTTGCAAACTGGAATGTACTTTCCTTTGGAGACCAGGTTATCTATGGTGGTTAGGTCACCCTGCTTCACCCTCTGGACCAGCTGGAAAAGGTGGTCAAGCTCATAGCTTAGCTGAAATGAAATAACAAGTTTGTTAAGGAACCTAATCATCAAATGTAATATTGTTTCTGGGAGGGTATTCATTCAGAGTTGTTGACCAACATTGCCTATTAGCAAAATCTGAACTGTCCGTCCCAGCCACATACCACCTGCTGGAGAGTGGGGGTAGACTCGCCACCAGATTACAGGTGACCAGAGTGGTCTGAAATAGGATCTCAGCAAAGAGGGGGAGGAATAAATTCAAGGCTGTCAGAGAGCCTGGTGGGAGGAGGAGGATGGGGTGCTTTTGTGGGTTGTAATCTTCCAGGGACGTTCCTGGTACTTTGTCTTTGCTCTGGAGGTCTCAGGCTCATCCTGCCTGCTTCTTTTTGGGCGACCCTTTCCTCCTATAGTTCTTCTTCAGAAAGTGATGTCACTACATAGCTTCTCCTATACGCCAATCTTTGAGGCCGGCGCACAGCACTTTTAGTGGTTTTAGTGCTCACGGCCATGGTTTAACTGCCCAGGAATCAAAAGGTGGGATAAACATCTCTCTATACCCACATTCCTTTTTTATATTTACAGACCCTGTGGAGAAAAAGAAAGGAACAGATGGGTGATGGTAGGGGAGGTCTGGGGTGGGCTCAGACCTGTGGTAAGATTCCTCAGTGTTTCAGAGGTAGCCTCAGACCATTACCCCAGAACTGACTTCTTTCTAGAGCTGGATGCAAGCCTCTAAGCCAGTGGTTCTCCAAGTGTGGTCCCCAGACCCGCAGTATCATCACCATGTTAGAAGGCAAATTCTCAGACCCTACCCCAGACATGATGAAATCAAACGCTCTCAGGGTGGGGGCCCAGTCGCCAGTGTTTGAGCAAGCCATCCAGGTGATCCAGATGCACATTAAGTTTGAGAACCACTCTAAGCCAATTCATCTCTCCTTTTTTCTCCCCACTAGTCCAACCTCAGAAGATGCTTCCTCAGACTCCTGATGGTCTATTAAATTCAGAAATGGCAATAAAGGTTTAGAGAGGGAAGGAAAGGGTCTCAGCAGCAGGGGTCTCTGCAGTGGCAAGAAAGCGAGGGAGTCGGTTCTGCCCTGGAAACCCCAGTGCAGGTGCACATTGGTAGACAAAGGCTGTCTATATTTGGGTGTCACTTCGGGCTGGGGCACCATGTCATATTTTTAAAGCTATGAAGAAACGAAAGTGAGGCTTTTTTGGGTGAGAGATTTTTTAAAATACTTTTTGTAAATGCAGTCTTAGAGAGCATACTAAAGTCATGGCAGGAATAAGTTCTCCAGAGTGTTTGTGTTCATCATGTAGTGATAATCCTGTCCTTTTAACATGAATTCTCTACTGAAAGGCCTGCACTACTAATGAGCTACTAACTGCTTTGAAAAGAACAAAGAGCTCAGTTCCATCTCAGTGGGGCATAATGTTGGACAGCATGTGAAGCTTGAGTAAGGAGGAGGTCAAGACTATGACAGATATCAGGTTTTATGCCTGAGAGTAAAACCTAGTCTCCCTCAGTTTATCAATTTAAATGATTTGAGGCTTAGAAAGGGCATAAGCCTTAAGAGTATAATTCCCCCACTCAAGTTCACAGCAAATGTCTAGCCACTTTCAAAACAATCAAAAAATGATTTTCCTTAGCCATGGCAGATTCCTTTACAGAACATACTTCCTCTAAAATACAGTGAATTATTTATCCCAGTGTAAGGCTTTCAGGTACAAATCAGGGGTGGGGTGGATAACAATTGAGAAATATCGCTAAATTTAAAAGGGAGCGTTCTTGAAAAACACGTAAAATTCACAAGGTGCAGGTATTCTTCTTCAGGGTTTTCTCCAAGGAAGGCCATGAAACTGGGCCCAGATGTATACAGGCTCAAATTCATGTTTTTAAAGGAAGAATCTATGCAGCAGAGGCTTATTGTAGGAAATGCTTCATTTGTATGTAAATATATTGTAAATAAATAGGAGGCTGTATATTTTTGCAGTTGTTGATCCCCACTGAAATAGAAGTGTGTCGGATCTGCGTATAAAGAATAAATGTCTCATAGTTATTAGTGGTTTTGTTTGGGAATTAGACAGATTTGCATTCTCTTCCAGGTAACATAGTTCTCTCAGTGTAAACTTGGAACCTAAAACCTTACTTAATTGTTTAGAAAAAGAAATGTATGAGAAATAGTTGCATTGATTTCTTATGCTGGTATTAAGATCAATTATTTAAAAGATAGTCCTCTGAGCTACAAATAAGAAACATTTAGACCCAAATCGTTGCCGTATAGAAACAGATATACCCCAAATGACATGTTGTTTCTTCATACTGCTCTTTTACTGTTAACTTGGATACTGCTGCAGGGTATTTATGAAAATAGAAGTTGGGGAGAGGAATGTTTTGGGTTTTTTTTTCAAACTCGAGTTGCTGCATTTCTCAAACTTTGGGATATTTAAGGGAGGGGGAACCTGAATATGAATTATGAGCACAAATTTGAAGAAAAGAAAACAAAGAACTGTTATCAAGCTTTCAAAGTCTTGCATGTTTGCCTTTTATTTTAGTGTTGTCGCCAACATAGACTGTCTTAAGTAAATTCTTCCCCAAACACTTGAATCTGATTGTTGGTTCGTAATCCACTCTCTAGAGTCCAGTGTACATTAGACTTCATCTGAGTCCAGTACATGTAGCACACCACTGTTTTATTAATGTAAAAACCTTGTAAATGAATTTCAGATGGGTGATTTAAGTGAGTCACAAGTCACAAAACTTTGCTATTCATAGTTAATCACAGAGTTGGGATTTTTTTCAGGGTGTGGTGTAAATAAAGAAATGTAATAAGTTCTGTTCTATAACTGCTCTGTTAACATAGTTTTTAAACATTAAAAAATGTGAATTAAAAGTAGTTACAAATTTTGTGTTCATTCTTTTGGAATCCCGTGCCAAAAAAGGAAGCAGTCGAGGACTGTATACACTATGCAGGATTGCTGGAGAAAACCTTATACACATTTGTCAGTGTTCTAGATCATGAAGCTTATATTTAAGTGTCCAGACTTAATTTTTTTCTGAGGCAGGGTCTCACTCTGTCTCCCAGGCTGGAGTACGACTCACTGCAGCCTCAACCTCCTGAGCTCAGGTAATCATTCCGCCTCAACATCCCGAGTAGCTGGGACGACAGGTATGTACCACTGCACGTGGCTAATTTTAAATTTTTTTGTATATACGAGGTCTCGCTATGTTGTCCAGGCTGATCTCGAACTCCTGGGCTCAAGCAATCTGCCAGCCTCGGCCTTCCAAAGTGCTGGGATTACTGGTATGAGCCACTGCATCCGGTTCAAGCTTAAATATTAAAAAAAAAATCTGACAAATCCATCTGATCTAAAATGTATTCCATATTTTCCCATTTACCATAATCACACTGGATTGAACATAATGCTTTTTTTTATAAATCAGGTTTGTCTTTTTAAAGTATTAACTTCTGTCCTGTGTTGCAGGAAGGAGTCTAGTCTTTCTCTACCTACATGGCAGCCACCTATAAAACAGGAAATTTTTATCAACACTTGCGTTTCTGCAGGAAATGGCTTTTCTTTATCTATCACCAGGTCCTACCCAGGGTCTTAGGCAAGTTTTACCAGACCAGCAAGATGGCCAGAGTCTTATATCCACATTTTTCTTGTAGGCAGGGTCAGTGCAAGAGTAGCCTTGGCCTTGCAAGGTGTGGCTGGGGGTGAGACCTCCCTTGCTTCTCCCTGGGCTGCTCAAGTAACAACAACCTTTTCTGCAGGGCTGTGGTGACACACATGCGGAACCAAAGGTAGAAACTTGGGACAGAGGAATCCAAGTTATATACTCCAATCTAGCTCCATTAGGAATAAAGCTGGTATTTTTGTCTTGACATGACTCCTGTGTCTACTTCTTAATTGATCAAAACCCCAAGGGCAAAGAGTGTGAGTGAGTAATTATCACTTTCAAACCCAAGCTGTGGTAAAAGCTCAAAAACTCATCCGTTCAAAAGGCTGTTGAGAATATGAGCAGATTTTGTTCTAAATCGGAAGGACCAGTCCTGCAGGGCCTGATAGTTCTGACTTCTTTCAATTATTGCTCCATGAGTGTCTGTTAATACCGTTCTATTCTGCCCTGTTTTACACAGATTTGTTGGGTAAAGGTTATTCTTCCCTTTTCCTATGGAATATATGGACTTAATGGTAACTTTGTAACTCAGAGGCTCTTTTTGCTTACCTTCTAGATTCATAGTTGTGCCCTGCCTGATTAGGATGGCCTGGAAAGGGTAGCTAAAGCCCAAATAACTACCAATTTTTTTGATTGGGGGTCTCACTCTTGCTTAGGCTGGAGTGCAGTGATATGATCACAGCTCATCACAGCCTTGACCTCCTGGGCTCAGGAGATCCTTCCACCTCAGCCTCTCAAGTAGCTGGGACTACAGGTGTGTACCACTACAACTGCTAATTTTTGTGGGGGGGGGCAGAAATGAGGTCTTGCGATATTGCCCAGGCTGGTCTCAAACTCCCGGGCTTAAGCAATCTGCTTACCTCAGCCTCTCAAAGTGCTGGGATTGGAAGCATGAGCCACCACACCCAGTTTGAACACTAATTTTTAAAATATTTTGTTAGCTTAAATTTTAGACTAATCCAAGTTGGTAGATTACTTTGTTCTTTGGTAGGGTCAAGTACAACATCAAAAAAATTGCCAAATTATCAAAATGTATTATAAAGCTATAGCACTTAAAACAGACTTGTACTGGTGTGGAAATAAGAAGATTATAGGCCAGGCTTGGTGGCTCAGCCTGTAATCCCAGCTCTTTGGGAGCCTGAGGCAAGTGCCTGAGCTTGAGAGTTCGAGACCAGGCCGGGCAATTTGGCAAGACCTCGTCTCTACAATAAATCAAAAATTAGCTGGGCATGGTAGTGCGCCTGTGGTCCTGGCTACTTGGAAGGCTGAGGCGGAAGGATCACCGGAGCCCAGCAAGTCGAGGCTGCAGTGGCCGTGAGCATGGCACTGCACTCCAGCCTGGGTGACAGAGTGAGACTCCAACTCAAATAAAAGAAAAGAAAAAGAAGATTATACTAGAGAATACATAAATGGCCTAAATAATACCAGAAAAGTGGACTTCCAAACCAATGAGGAAAATAAAGGTTATTCAACAAATGATTTTTTTAAATGGCTCTTTTTAAAGAAAATAAAGCTAGATCTCTGTATTACCCCTTATATCTAAAGGGAACTCAAGTATATTATAGACTTTAAACAACACATGGGTAAATGCACCTATATTTTTATAAGTGTAAAGTCATGACTCTCATATAAAGTAATCATGTGTCAAAAAATGTATTTAGCTCACTAGCAAGGAAGTAAAAGTAAGATGTTTGAAACAATGGTTCAAAAGAAAATTCAACAAACAGATACATATATCAGGAATACTGACATGAATTTGCCAATAGATGCAAAACCTTTGTCCACAGGGGGATATCAATTGTATCTCAACCAGACAGAATTCATTCATATCTCTGGGCAACATCATTCCATCTCTATCATTTCTCTATAATATACATGATTATAAAGTCACTCAAAGACCAAAAAAGAAAAAAAAAATGCAAAATGTATATACAATACAGAAGGAACACCTAACATTGCTTTGAAAGTATACTCAGTAATCTTTTTGGTTCCCTTGCAAGTTCTTTCCAATTTTTTCTAATAGCTTCCCCCTTGTGATCACAAAAATCTCTAAGATTATTCTTGGTCATAAGAAGAATGTTCTCATTAGATTTAGCCTGATTACTTGCATAGGTGCAACAATAAGGATATTTAACCACATAGGCTTTCTTGACTTTGCTTTGGAAATATAGAACTATTCAGTATTGAACAGCTACTGGAGCCACAGAATTGCACTATTAAAAGTCTCTGACCAGGCACAGTGACTTGTGTGCAATCTCAATGCTTTCAGAGGCTGAAGGCAGGAGGACTGCTTGAGCCTAGGAGTTCAAGACTGCAGTGAACTTTGCTCACTCCACTGCGCTCCATTTCAGCCTGGGTGACAGAAAGAGATCCTGTCTCTAAAAAAAAAAAAAAAAAAATTAGGAAAACCTATTTTAGAATTCCAGTACTGCCATTTAAAAAAATTAAAAATAGGTCACAGATGATGGCTCACATCTGTAATCCTAGCACTTTGGGAGGCCAAGGCAGGAAGACCATTTGAGTTCAGAAGTTCAATACCAGCCCGGGCAACGTAGTAGACCTCATCTCTATAAAAAACAAAAAAATTAGCCAAGTTTGGTGGCACGTGCCTGTAGTCCCAGCCCTTTCTTACCACTCAACAAGTTGAGACCCTATAAGCCAGTTTGATCCTAGGCTATAGGTTACAACCTTAGAAGGTTGATTCTAGGCCAGAGCTTTGTAGACATTGGCTCCACAGATAAAATCAACCTTTGTTCCTTAGATTTGTTTGACATACCTCTTAAATGACCTCTATTATGAGAGAAGATTTCAGGTAAGGCCATGGTGAGACAATATTATGTCCAGGTATAAACTGGGAAAGGAAAAGACTTTTGCTGAACTTATACTAATAACTACACTCTGAAAAAGTCAAAAGACTCTGTTCCAGTTTTTAAATTCAGGTGTGGAGGAGAGGTCAGTGAGAAGCAGAAAAAAATGTTTATTATCACTTTACAAAAGCAGAGTCTACTGAATTGTTGTAGACGGAAGACAGCTTAAGAAGAAAGAGAAATGGCTTTCTTATTAATCCAGAAAAGTGGGCAAAGAACATGAATAGACAATTTTCCAAAGAAATACAGGCAGCCAACAGACACATGAAAAAATGCTCAGTCTCACTAATCATCAGAGAAATGTAAATCAAAACCACAATAAGATACCACCTAGCTCCAGTAAAGATTGTCTTCATCAATAAATCAAAAAACAGCAGATACTAGTGAGGGTGTGGAGAAAAGAGAACGCTTCTACACTGTTAGTGGGAGTGCGTGCTAGTTCAACCTCTATGGAAAGCAGTGTGGCAATTCCTAAAAGAACTAAAAATTAACCTTTCATACAATTCAGCAATGCTTCTCCTGGGAATATACATAAATTGTTCTACCAAAAGGACACCTGCATACACATGTTTATAGCTGCACTATTCACAATAGCAAACACACGGAACCAACTGTGCTGCCCATCAGAAATGGACTAGATAAAGAAAATGTGGTACATATACACAATGGAGTATTATGCAGCCATAAGGAAGGGCAAAATCATGGAATTCATGCAAATTGGATGGAGTTGGAGACCATCATACTTATCAATCTATCACAGAAACAAAGAACTGAATACCGAATGTTCTCACTCTTAAGTTGGAGCTGAACATTAATCACATTAGCGCAAGGGAGGGATTAGCAGTCACTGAACACTGCCAGGAAGGGTGGGGGCACATAGCATTGCAAAGGGTACCTGGTCCTAAACCAGGCGAACTGAGGGCCAATTGGAGGTCCAAATTTCACTTATATGCAGCCTGCTTGTGTAGCAATCCTACCTTGTACCTCACACATCTGTAATAAAATAAAAATAAGTAATAAAATATATTGGCAAGTGACACTGTTGAAAAATACTTTTTAATAAATATAAATATTAATAAAAAGGATGTTTATTAGAAGTGAAAAAAAAAACAGCATCAACCCAACCACAGTAAACATTTTTCTCTCAGTTCATTCTGCCCTTTGTAATTTTGTTCTGAAAAAAGCATACTGTAACTTGGATGGACTTAGTGTCTATAATACTGAGCGATCTATCACAGAAACAAAGAACTGAGTATCACATGTTCTCACTTATAAACGGACCTTGAACAATTATCATAATACTATAAGAAAAGGATTGGCAGTAGCGGGAAACTGCCGGTGGAGTGGGGGTGGGATTGGCGGAGCGGGGAGACACACCACATTGACAAGGGTACCTGCATAATGAGCATTTGTATACTTAACACTGCACCTCACATCTTTAAAATAAAAAAATTTTTTTTAAAGAAAGCTTTCCCCAAGCTCCCAAGACAGGATTGAATGTCCCTACCAAGGTCCCATGGCCCGGTGCTCCAAATTAGAGCACACATCACTCCAAATTGCAAATCGTTTGCTTTCTTGTTTGTACCCCACTAGACTGTGAGTCCACCACTTCACTATTTGCCACTGTATCCCCCAGCTTAGTAAATGTCCAATAAATAAATGAATAAATAAAAGCATACTGTAAATCCACATTCTCTCCACAGGTATAGACTGAAAGTTGTCTAAGTAACATCAGCTCAGTAGTGTGTACACAAAAGTCTATTCTCTGAAGTGTTGATAGCTTAAAGTACTTGGTGCAGTCCTTTTCCATGAGAATCTGAGGTTATCATTCTTTGCAAAAAAAAAAAAAAAAAGATTTTGGGTCAAGTGCAGTGGCCCACATCTGTAAACTGTAATCCAGCACTTTAGGAAGCCAAGGCAGGAGGATAGTTTGAGGCCAAGAGTTCAAGACCAGCCTAGGCACAACAACGAGACAAACCCCCCCACCCCCACCCAATCCACCCTATCTCTACAAAATAAGAATTAGTAGCAGAGTCTCAGGCAAGTTTCAGGTAGTAGAAATCTATTTGATAAGACTGAAAAACTGTAGTTAATGTACTACAGTAACTGACGGTTATCCATTATATCTTAGGTACCTTTCCAGATAACCTTGGAAGGCTATGTAGTATTCCACTGAAAGGTCACCCAGTAATCCACTTTGCTAATTTCAAAGTCCATCACTATTTTTTTTTGTCACAATATGCATATCTATATCTCATATACAAAGGGAGAACCCAAAAAACCCTGGAATTATCTTTTGGAGGGTGGGACCCTTGTAGTACAGGTTTCCCCTGCTAGGTAAGTGTTCTAGGAAACCATCGGCTTCAGTGTACCAGCTGGCATTGTTGTGAGAGATCTGCCTTTGGCATCAGTGAATTTTATATATACATAAAATATATATACATAAATATGTTCTTTCAATGCGTTTGCCCATTTCATGATGTGTGATTTACATGAACAACTTGTCCACACCATGCTGAGTGACCAGCAGTTCTTGATCAAAAACTGGCATGACTCCCATGCCCCACCTTCCCTGACCCCATGCCGCTCCCTCCCTGTTTACCCCCATCTCGCTCCACCTGACTTTTTTTTGTTTCGCTGGATGAAAAAAGTCTTCAAAGGGAAACATTTTGCCAATGTGGAAGAGGTGAAACAAAAAACGACAGAAGGACTAAAAGGCATCAAAATCGGCAAGTTCAAAAACTGTTTTGAGCAGTGGAAAAAGCATCTCAGTAGGTGTATTGCCTCAAATGGAGAGTACTTTGAAGGTGACAAGTTTAAACACGCAAGAGTAAATACACAATTTTTATTTTTATTTTTTGAGTTGGCGTCTCACTCTGTCGCCCAGACTGGAGTGCAGTGGCCGCTTCTGGCCACCGCAGCCTCGACCTGCTGGGCTCCGGCGATCCTTCCGCCTCAGCCTTCCAAGTAGCTGGAACTACAGGCGCGCGCTACCACACCCGGCTGATTTTTTTTTTTTTGATTTATTGTAGAGATGAGGTTTCGCCTGCCCAGGCGGGTCTCGAACCCGCGGGCTCAGGCAATCCGCTCACCTCAGCCTCCCAAGGCGCGGGATTACAGGCTGAGCCACCGAGCCCGGCCACAATTTTTAACAAATAAAATTCTGGGGTTTTGGGGGGGTTCCCCCTCATATATAATATCTGGGAATTGAGAAAGGCTTTTGTCAATACAAAACATGATTCATAGAGGAAGTAACTGATTACTAAATATTTTAAAAGCCTATGCAAAAAAATCTGAAAATCCCATGGAAGACAAAACTATCATTTGCCACACACATGTTGCAGTTAGTGGGACCTGCCTCTCACGTTTGGGGTCTAAATGATTTAAATTATCATGCTGACAAAATTGCAAAGATGCCTAACATCACTTTCTTTCCCACCTCCAAACTGCCCAAGAACCCTAGAGATATTTCTTTTTTTCCTTCCTTCTTTCTTTCTTTCTTCCTTACTCCCTCCCTTTTTCTCTCTCTCTTTTCCTCCCTCTCTCCCTGCCTTCTTCGCTCCCTCCCTCCCTTCCTTCCTTCCTTCCCTCTTTATTTTTCCTTCGCTACTTAGAAATAATTTTAGAATTTTTAAAAGTTGCAAAAAATAGTACGCAGACGTCCCACAAACCCTTCCC
>CAUYQG010184601.1:0-45873 GCA_963574415.1 Tarsius wallacei
TGGTAGCGCACGCCTGTAGTTCCGGCTACTTGGAAGGCTGAGGCGGAAGGATCGCCGGAGCCCAGCAGGTCGAGGCTGCGGTGGCCGGGAGCGGCCACTGCACTCCAGTCTGGGCGACGGAGTGAGACGCCAACTCAAAAAAAAAGAAAAGAAAAAAGAGGCCTGAGGTGACTTATGTGATTTAAAGATAGCAAACAGGCAGATCTAAGTCTGAAACCTCATTCTTTCACATCACGTACTGCCATGGAACCTTAGACAAATGGCTTATTCTTTCTAGGTCTCAATCTCTTTGTTAATGAGATAGTGATATTAAATCCTGTAATTTTGATGTGAAGATTAAGCCACTTACGTAAAGTATCTGCTAGCCTGGTTTACTGGTAGAATCGAGCCCAGAATCTAACTCTCAGTTCATAATCTTTCTAGAGCACCATGCTTGCTCTCCCTCCTACTCAAAAAAACCTACCTTGTGAGAGAAGAAGGGATCAAGAGCTGTCACTCCTCATTTGTGAATTTAGAAACTTCAGCATAGGAGAAATCTTAATTCAGTCAAGATCCAGTTTCACACATCATGAGAGAAAAGTCACACCATTTTGTACGGAGGGGATGTTCCTTGGGGTAGGCCGTGGTACTCAAGGAGAGCAATGGGGAAGGAGAGACTTGCTGGGGAGTAGAGAACAGAGAGATTCAGGAAGTGTGTTCAACACCAGCCAGGGCCAGGCCCTAGGGGATACTGGTTATCGAAAGAAAATAGGTCATGTTATTTGCTCATTCAGTCAACAGTATATTGAGCACCTATTATGTGCCAGCAACTGTTTTAGGGGCTTTATATCCATCAATGGTCAAAACTGACTACAAAACCTGATTTCATGGGCTTACATTTTAGCAGACAGAGACAATAATAAACAAGTATACTATATTAGAAAATTATATTGTGTTTTGGAAGGGGATAAGAACTATTAAAACAAATAAAGCTGCCTAAGGAAAGTTCAGGGTAGACCACTTTAAGGACATTATATGAACTTAGTCTTTTTTTTAAGATTAGAAAATATAGTTTATTTAAAAGGGGGGGAGATTCACCTCTCCAAGGTAGCAGAGGGGGCCAGAGTTTAGGAAACATGGCAGTAGCCACAGCTCAAAGAGCACATGGCCATACCAGTTTAGTAAAGCAATGGCCATGAACTAGTCTTACAAGAGGTAATCCTTGTGAGTATCTGGGAAGAGTGTTCTAGGCAGATGGAAGAGAGCCAGTGCAAGGGTCATAGTGCGGGATCATGTCTAAGGGAATGGAGAGATGACAAGGAGGCAGGTGTGGAAACAGAGTTGAGGAGAAAATGGTTTCTGAGGCATGGAGCAGGTACAACCTTTGGATGGCCTTAGGCTTTGACTCCAGTGAGATAGGGAGCCAGTGGCCAATAGAAGGAGCAGAGGAGTGACACCTAAGTGACCTAAGTATTAAAGGGTCTCTCTGAGTGTTATGTGGGGAATAGACTAAAGGGGGGTAAAGTGGAAGCAGGGAAATCTTGGAGGCTTCTTCATTTATACATTAGAAAAAAGCTCAGCAGGTTCAATGGCTCACACCAGTAACCTCAACATTTTGGGAGACTGAGGCCAGAAGATCACTTGAGTTCGAGAACAGCCTGGGTAATATAGTGAGACTACATCTCTACAAATTTTTAAAAATTTTTTTTAATTAGCCAGGCTGGTGTGCACCTGTAGTCCCGGTTACTTGGGAAGCTGAGGCAGGAGAATCACTTGAGCCCAGAAAGTTGAGACTGTAGTAACCAGGATCACACCACTGCACTCCAGCCTAGGCAACACAGTGAGACTCTGTCTCAAAAAATGAATAAATTAGCAAAAAACAAATTGAGGCATAGGAGGTAAAGGATGTATCCAAGGTCACATGGAGACAGTTAAAGGCAAGGCTAGGACTAGAATCTCGACATGGTTCACTCACCAAACATTTATAGAGCATCTTCTCTATGAAGGTATAAGCAGCTTAGTGAGGAGGCCTGTTAGATAAACCCCTAACTGTCAATGTGGGTGGAACTTTTATTGCTTCTGTTTTGTTTTGTTTTTTTTTTCTCTTTTTGAATTGGAGTTTTACTCTGTCACCCAGGCTGGAGTGCAGTGGCACGCTCACGGCCACTGCAGCCTCGATCTGCTGGGCTCAGGCAATCCTTCCGCCTCAGCCTTCCAAGTAGCTGGAATTACAGGCATGTGCTACCACGCCTGGCTAATGTTTTTGATTTATTGTAGAGACGAGGTCTTGCCAAGTTGCCCAGGCTGGTCTCGAACCCCTGGGCTCAGGCAATCCTCTAACCTCGGTCTTCCAAAGTGCTTGAGCCACCGTGCCCGGCTATTGCTTCTAATCATTAGAATGGGGCAAAGATGATGGGATGTCACTCCCATGGCTATATTATATTTTTGGATTTCAAGATAAATTTGTGCAAGTTTTGTTTCGTTTTGTTTTGTTTTGCTTAATAAATGAAAAAACAAAATCCCAACTGGGAGATAGTAGCACTTTGTCACATAAAACCAGTGGTGTGCTATTCACAAAAATATTGATACAGTGATTTTCCTCAAGCCATTTTACATGTAAGTAAACATCATGGTCTCCTTTCTGGCTAAAAATCTACAGACCAAGCTTTTTCTAGGCAGGGGTGTGAATGTCCGCTGGCTGGTATATGGTTATTAATGCAGGAAGAGCTTGCCTCTTCCTGGGTGGGCACTTGGTAGTTGGCCTCAGAATGTGCAGTCTTTCTTTCAGATCAATGCCTCTATTGCTGTGAGATCTCTTTTTGATATCTGGGCTCCTTTGGGGCACCACCTCTTTTTTTGAAGAATTTTGCATTGTGAGTAATAACTCTTAGAAGGCCAATTTGTGGCCAACTGTAGTGTCTCATATCTATAATCCCAGCACTTTGGGAGGCTAAGGTGAGAGGATTATCTGAGTCCACGTGTTCGAGGCCAGCAAGACCTCATCTCTACAATAAATCAAAAAATTAGTTGGGCGTGGTGACACATTCCTGTAGGTCCAGCTACTTGGAAGGCTGAGGCAGAGGATCACCTAAGCCCAGCAGGTCGAGGCTGCGGTGTCTGTGAGCGTGCCACTGCACTCCAGCCTGGGGGACAGATAGAGGCCCCGACTCAAAAAAAAAAAAAAAAAGAAGGCCAATTTGTTCATAACAGTTTGCAGATAGAGGAGGTGCTTTAGTAAAATTTTGCTATTTCAAACTGCCAACATTTACCAAAGCTAAGTTGTGTGATTTGTTCTAATTTTACTTAAGATTGTGACTTATTCTTTTACTCTTAAATATTTTTAAACATCTTAATATTTTTATAGTTTTGTCAGATTACATATGAACCAAATTCTTTAAATGGTTCTTTAGTTTTTAACTTATTTGCCTGTTTGTCCCTCAGAAGCAAGCCCATGATGTGTTCTTTCTGAGACTCCAGTATGTATTTTTTGTCTTAGTTTAGAAAGTGAGATGATATTTACCAAAGAAGAATTTGTTTGCAAAGACTCCCCAAGAAAAATAATAAACCCCTGGAGGACTCTCTTCTTGAGCTTTCCACATTAGACGAGAGAAAACATTATTTATTTATTTTGAGTCAAAATCTCACTCTGTCATCTAGGCTGGAGTACAGTGGCATGCTCACGCTATCACAGCCTCAGCCTGCTGGTCTCAGGCGATCCTTCCAACTCAGCTCACTTCCAAGTAGCTGGGACCTCAGATGCATACCACCATGCCTAGCTACTTTTTTTATTTCTTGTACAATCGAGGTCTAACCAAGTTGCCCAGACTGGTCTCCAACCCCTGGGCTTAGGCAATCCTCTCACCTCTGCCTCCACCTCCCAAAGTGATGGGATTACAGGTATAAGCCACCATACCAGCTTAGAGAAAACATTTAAGCAAAAATACATCTTAGTTTATAGCATTCAACAAGCACAGTTAATTTTAATTACTTTTAACATTCTAGTTAAGATATTTTCTTAGATTCTGGAAATCTTGATAAAATAATAAACAGGAGTATTAACAGGAATATTAATTAATACCATTAACTGAGAGTGAACTATCTGAATATGGGTTTCTGGCATCCATATATTGGATAATGTCACCTAGAAACAAACTTTGCAACGTTTGTTTCAGCTCTAATAAATCCTGCTGGGAAGTTACTCTTTTATTGTTATTTTTGAAGAGTAAGTGATAATAAAGGATCTGGAGGCCATAAAGATTTATATTACCTGAGGGACCATCAATGAATGTGCTTCAAGTAAGCGCCCATTAATGGAGCTCAGTTTTGCAAAGCTTGACTTTACCAAAGAGAAACAGAGCTCATCCTGCCACCTCTTGTTGATCAGGACAGATCGAGGAGGACTGAGGGCTCTGAGAAGTCTGTGCATCAGGTTATGAGAACGTTTCAGGGAAGGCTTTTTTCTTTTTCTTTTTCTTTTTTTTTTTATTTGGATTCTCACTCTGTCACCCAGACTGGAGTGCAGTGGCCGCTCCCGGCCACCGCAGCCTTGACCTGCTGTGCTCTGGCGATCCTTCCGCCTCAGCCTTCCAAGGAGCCGGAACTACAGGTGCGCGCTACCACACCCGGCTAATTTTTTGATTTATTGTAGAGATGAGGTCTTGCCAAGTTGCCCAGGAGGGTCTCGAACCCGCGGACTCAGGCAATCCACTCACCTCAGCCTCCCAAAGCGCAGGATTACAGGCTGAGCCACCAAGCCCAGCTGGGAAGACTTTTTTCAAGGGCTGGAATGTAATCAGAAACCTGAACCACTTACCAAGAAAAGCAGGCCTCACATCCAGAGCACTTCCTCTTGATTTGAGGCTGGTAGCTGGCTGACCCTACCCCTGGCTTCACCTCTTCAATGCTGCTTGTTGCAGCTGAAAGCAGACTTGTTTATTCATTCAACAAATGAGTTGATTTTTTTTTTTTGAGTTGGAATCTCACTGTGTCACCCAGGCTGGAGTGCAGTGGTATACTCACATCCACCACAGCCTCGACCTGCTGGGCTCAAGCGATCCTTCCACATCAGCCTTCCAAGTAGCTGGAACTACAGGCGCATGCCACCATGCCCGGCTAATTTTTTTTTTGAAAGCAGGATTTACTGAGAGTACAGAAAAGCTCTCACAGTGGGAGGGGACCCGAGGGGGTTGCCCTAATTTTTTAAATTTATTGTAAAGCTGAGATTCCACCAAGTTGCCCAGGCTGGTGTGGAACCCCTGCTCAGGCAATCCTCTTGCCTTGACCTCCCAAAATGTTGGGATTACAGGCTTGAGCTACTGAGCCCGGTGAAACAAATGAGTTGAAAGAAGCCTAGATGTTGACTTCATTAAGTAAAATCATCAAAACCCTTTCAAGCTTAAGCTCTGGATTTGGTTAATCTCATTCAAAATAGGACAGAAGTAGGCAAAATATAGTATACTAATTTGGAATACCGTGACTATTGAGAGACTGTGAGTACAGTAGAGTGGGTGAGTCTAGTCTCTGGAGCTGGACTCTGTTTGTGCAAAGTCCACTCAGTCACTTGCCATGGCCTTGGGCAAGCACTTGATCCCTCTTGAAGCTTACTGTGGTTCCAACCTACCAACTGTGTGGTTTTGGCAATTTACCTCCCCTCTCAAAGACTCTGGTTCTTCATCTGTGAGATATGGGTAATAGTCCTGGACTCAACCGAATTCATGATGTGATGTGCTTGTGAGGACTTGGCACCTTCTATGTGCTCAGTGACCATCAATTCTGGTTAAGAACACAAACCCTGAAACATGTTTTTATTAAACATTCTTTCACCAATCATTACTAATGGTTTCTAATGATTAAAGATGTGTGCAGTGGAGGAAAAAGGCAGACTACTTTAATTAAAAAACTTACATAAGTTTAGTTAAATCATAAAAAGAGATTTGGTGTAGCTGTTTGGAAAAGAACCCTGGTAATACTAATAACCATATTTTGAAGATCCTGAACAAGTAAGAAGACCTCCAAAAGCTCCTAAGAGGTGCTGGGTGCCTTTGGGACATCCCTAGGAGATCCAAGGTCATTCCTCAAGGGCATGCATGATGTAGGAGTTCGAGATGCTGAAGACCCAGAAGCAAAGCTCATTTGAGAACTCTTTTTAGGCCCGAATACCACCATTAATTCATAGTAAGGGCTCATTAAATATTCCCCTTTTCAACATAATCTCCTTTTTTTTCCAAGGGTAGAAATGGCTTACTTGGTAAACCCAGAGATAGTAAACCAAGCAAAGTATAGCCAGGGAAAAGAAAGAATCAAAATGTGTCGGCAACCTGTTGTCACTCTTATCAACTCTTCTCTTCAAAATATTTGACCTAAAACTATCCCTTAATAAATGATGTCTCTCTCTGCTGTTCCCCCTGTAAAGAAGAGCTGTTTGGCAATGTAGATTCTGTACTGGAGAAGGTAAAGGAACAGAGAGACATCCTGAAGAAAGTTATGTCAGGACTGCACTTCCGAGCAAGACCAGCTTGCTGACTGTAAGGAGACACACAATATCACCACCTCTTGAGACTTTGCCTCCCTGACTGTCTTGCTGTTGTTCTGTTAGATAACTATGTGGCAGGTTAGACTATGTCATTCACACATTGCCCAGAATTCATTCACCAAGCTGGCTTACTTTCCCTTCTAGCACCTAAATAAAAATTGGTTTGAGAGAGGGTAATGGAACACCCAACGAGAGGAAGAGGCTGGCTACACAGCCTGTAGTTATACAAAGAGAAGCAGAGTCCGGGTAGGCATAGGTTAGACCTTGGGAGGTGAGATCAAGTGCACCAAGTACTTAGAAAGAATAATTGTTTCCTTCATCAACACTGGTTTGGCACTTGCTCCTAGAACCTATATCATTAGTAGAGCAGGTATTCTATCTATAAATTATAAATAAAGTAAATGTTCTAGACTAGTCAGGATCCCACCCACTCTTGGAAATATTGTTGTATGTAAGTAAGTATGTTTCTAATAGCAAACAACTGATTTAAGTATGAATTTGTAAAACCAAGCCTGGTCTTCAAATTGTTTTTTGTGGTATATCTAAAATTTCTAACAGCTTGATAAGTCCAAGTTTCAGATAACCAAAATGGGCTTCTTTTGTTTTCTTTGCACATGTTTTGTTGTAATTGAATCACAAATGTTTAAATGCATTTAAATGCAGATCAGGAAATACATAATCAACTCCAGTAAAATTATATTTGATTGAAAGTCAAGCACGATATTTGTTTATTCATTCATTTATTATACGATGAAACACTTATCTCTGTGTGATTTGGCTTTTATGTGGGCAAGCAGGAAAGAACCAGAAATAACCAAAGGCTTTTACTAATTCCTATGTGTTGTGAATGCTGCTGTGTTGAATAATGCACACTGAAAATCAGGATTAAATGTCTTATCCCAGGCTGGGCGCAGTGGCTCATGCCTATAATCCTAGCACTTTGGGAGGCCAAGATGAGAAGATTGCCTGAGCCCGCGGGTTCGAGACCAG
The DNA here is from genome assembly GCA_963574415.1 of Tarsius wallacei. NCBI lineage: Eukaryota > Metazoa > Chordata > Mammalia > Primates > Tarsiidae > Tarsius > Tarsius wallacei. The sequence goes on from CAUYQG010184601.1 coordinate 7,502, forward strand.
CCTGGGCAACTTGGAGAGACCTCATCTCTACAATAAATTAAAAAATAATTAGTAGGGCATCGTGGTGAGTGCCTGTAGTTCCAGCTACTTGGAAGCCTGAGCCCAGCAGGTCAAGGCTGCGGTGGCCGGTAGTGTGCCACTGCCCTCCAGCCTGGGTGACAGAGTGAGACTCCAACTCAAAATAAATAAATAAATGCCTTACCCCAAATTGAGTCCCAGGAAGATTAAAGGTTAAATGTTTTAGAATAAATCAAGTAGATGATTTTTAAAAATTCAAGATCTATCAAACTTGAGAAGAGGATAATTAAAGCTTATTACTCTTGAAGAAATCACCTACTAGAAAGAGTCAGACATTATTTTTTGAAAATACAAAACACTTGTTTATTTTTAGAATAAAGCAAGCAATTAGAAAAATAGCTATAACAAATACTGTGTACATAGGCGAATGCTTCACGGACAAAGTAATTATCTTATTATATAAAGAACCTATACCAAACATGTACAGACACACACACACACACACACACACACACACACACACACACACACACGGGGAGACCCAAAATATCTGGAATTTATTCATAAAAAATTGTGTATTTATTCTTACATGTTTAAATGTCAGTTACCTTCAAAGTACTCTCCATTTGATGCAATACACTTATCAAGATGCTTTTTCCACTCCTCAAAGCAGTTTTTGAACTCATCAAGTTTGATGCCTTTTAGTACTTCTGCCGTTTTTTGTTTCACCTCTTCCACATCAGCAAAACATTTCCCCTTGAGAACTTTTTTCATCTGGGGAAACAAAAAAAAGTTTCTCAGGGTGAGATCAGGTGAATAGGAAGGGTAGAGCATGGGAGTCATTTCGTTCTGGCTAAAAAAACCTAAACACTCAGCACAGTGTAGGGAGGTGCATTGTCAGGGTGGAAGAACCAGTCAACTGGTTTGTCACAACTTGGGACATTTTTCCCACAAATTTTGATGCAATCTTCTCAAAACTTCCAGATAAAAATGTTAGTTGACTGTTTGATCTAAAACAACAAATTCCTAGTGTACTAAGCGGCATGCCCTTCCAAACATAATTCTGGGGTTTTTTGTCCCCCTTTGTACATGCATAAACTCATAAACTATTAGGACCTAGTAGATGCTTGGAGAAAATACAATTAGGATAAATGCTCAACATCATTTAGATGTTAAGTAAATGCAAAAGAAAACAAAAACATATACTATTACCCATCACATTAGCTTGTTTTAACAATCTTTTTGAGCTAATGCTCTGCTCCTCGGGGTATAAGAAATAAAGCCTTATTTACAAGTGGGCCACTAACCTGGGCCAACTAATGGTGAAAGCAATTTGATAACAATAAGATTGAAAAATGCTAAACAACCTAAGCATTTGACAACAGAGGGGGGAATTAAATAAATCCTGATACAATCAGTGATTATTATCATGAGACCCAAGAGTAATGTTTATGGTAACCATGTATGGAAAAGGGTATTCTGTGTGGTTTTCATGTATTCACTATGTATTGGAATATTCCGGAAAGATATTCATGGAAGTAGTAACAGTTGGACGCCTTTGCTCTGAAAAGAGGCAGGAAATACTTAAGGTGGTTAAGAACATGAGATCTGAGTCCAAACTGCTTGGGTTTAAATTCTAGGTCTGTCACTTGAGTATATTTGATCTTGGGCAAATTTTAACTTTACTGTAATTAGATTTCTCCATCAGTAAATTGGTAGTAATATAGTACCTCCTTGATGGGGCTGTTGGGAGGATTAGATTTGCTAACACAGGTAAAGCACCAATAACAAGGCCTAGCATATAGGGAGAGCTCAGTAAACATTAGCTATTTGCTGTGTTTATCTGAGTGATAGTATCAGTATGGGTAGAGTTTTGCTCCCACTTTTCTGCACTTTCCAAAGCAACTTTTCTCTCTTGAGCATATTACTATTACACTGGGAAAAAGCAGTGAATATTTTCGTAAAGGTCCTAAGAATTGGGTCAGCTGGATTTTCTAGTATAGATTCAGGCTCTTATTAGAATATACAGGATAGAGTCAAAAAAGGAATACTTCATGGTTGATGAGACCCAAAAATTGAAACTGGAGTTGCAATGATGATTGAAATGAACTTTGTGTCCCATTTCATAAGAGAAAAAGCCCATTCCATAAGAAGATAGTTCAGTTTCTGCAAAGGACTGCTTGCCTCCTTTGGAAAAACTTGTATCTACCCAGGATTCTCCCCTCCCCACCCCCAACCTCTAGCTTCTAGTTAACTCAGTACTGGACATGTTCTTTTCTCTATAACTTATATGGACTTTTTTTTAAAAAAATGAAATCACACATTTCAGTAAAAATAGCAGGGCAAAAAATTGTAAAACTATTTATGATATTGGAATAAGTAAATTTTCTTTGGCAAGGAAAGTAAATTAGGGAAAGGAAAGAGGGAGTAAATTTATACCTTTATTAATACTAATACCTTTCTGAACATTTCAAAAGGTATATTGGATAATTTGATTTACATGTGAAGTTGTCATTCTAAAAATATTTTAAAGCTTCAGGAGCAGAAAGAAAATTAAGGGGAAAATTGCTTTCTCTTTCCCCTATATTTCCCCAAGTTTTCAGGGAAAAATTTGGGAGAAAAGACTCCGCTCATTTTGGAGTCTTCTCTTGCCAGCAACTAACAAGTCTGTACAATACAGTTGCCAAGGCAATGTCAAGACCATGTAGACAGAGGGAGAAAATGTGGTGTGCAGACAGGGAGATGATGAAAATGGATTAACAGTGTGAACACAAAGGGTTTTTCTAATTGGAAAAAAATAAAATCACACTACCCTTTACAAGTGGTTATGCTAGCGATGCTAACATCTCTTGTTATAAAGGAACGTCGTTAAAATAAGGCCTTCGTTTTTCCCATATCATCTTGCTCATGAATGCATGATTTGTTTCCTAATTATGCCCCAATCTTTGTAACTCCATCCTGAGCCGTGTCACAAAATGGGTTCCACCGCATTCAAGCTGGACAAAGGAATTTTTCATTTGCTTATACCACAAACATTTCTTTTCTATAAGTTCTACTTAAAGCCCAGGATTCAGCCAGATCCTTCCAGATAATGACTGCAAAGTTGGTTGCACCCCTCGCTCCCAAAGCAGCATAAGTATTTGCCGCTTAATTAAATACAACCACCAGCTAAATACTTGCCATTTTCCTAAGACAGTTGCTTCAGTTTCATAAAAGACTCAATTTTTGTCTTTCTGTTGGTTTTTTTTTTTTAATCTTCAGGTACAATCCTTGGATTTGCCCTCCGACCATACAGAATGAGCTACCGGGAAGTCAAGTACTTCGCCTTTCCTGGGGAACTTCTGATGAGGATGTTGCAGATGCTGGTTTTACCACTTATCATCTCCAGTCTTGTCACAGGTACCATCTGCGGTTTTGTTTGTTTGTTTGTTTGTTTGTTTTTAAGTGTGCTTATTGGAAAAGATTGCTAAGAAAAGCAAACGCTTTAGGTTTCTGCTGGATGCATGCTCTGTTCTAGAAAAAAAAAGTCCCTTCAAAATGATAGAAAGGAGGCTTTAGTAATGCATGAATGATTATAACTCGTATTTTACCAATCACAAGAGGAAACGGACTTAAACAGCCATGTAATCTGGTCCGCCTCGCCGTGAACGAGGTGCCCTGCTAAACACCACACGATCAGCCTTCTCTGACCACAGTGATGTAGTTGACAACAGCGTACAACAGGTCTGTTTTCTCACCCTCTTATCCCACCCAGATAACATCTGGTTGGACAGCCTATTAGCTATTGATGCAAGAATGCTTGTTCTCAGAGCCACCAGGACTTGAGCGGGAGCCTTCTTGGAAGCCTCATCAAGAGGTAATGCCCACAACACACTCACCAACTCTGCTGCCACCAACACTGTATCTTTTCCTGGTGTACCCGCATGATTTCATTTCCTTCTCCAGTTGTCCCCCCACCCCCACCCCCATTGCCTTTTACGCTGGTGGGAGAAGGGGGAGGGGGTGGGAGATCTCCCCCTCTGAATATTTTCAGTGGACATTTGGATTTTTTAACAAGCAGAAGCTTTGCAGGATAGGATTCTATTTTCTGTGACAGTGAGGTAACAATTTACTCCTGCATGGGAAAAGGTTAAAGAGTCATTTGTATAATGAATTGGTGAGTACAGATGGAGCCAAGAAGTTGCAGAAAAATGTTACTATACGTTCCTTCTTGCCCACTTTTCTCTTTCCCCACAGCACATCTCTGACTTGGAGAAGGAATTTCCATAGACACTGCCCCAGCAGGATGGTTTCTGGGTTTGTAGCTAAAGCTCAGAACTCAGGTATTACTGACCCTGTTCTTTCTTCCACCCTGGGCTCATTTCTCCCTCTTAGGCAGACCACTCTGCCTCTATGTAAGCTAGCTCTGAGCATCCTTCCCTCTCCCAGGAAGTTCAACTCTCATTTCGCGTTCTCTGTGTAATGAGAACTTCATAGTACAACTCAAATTTATGGAGCAACATTCTGACTATGGAGGGCTGGCTAACACTTAGGAACTATGTCAGATTCTCCTCAATGCCTTGCATATCTCTGCTGGTTCCCACTTGCTCAGGACCTTAAAGAAGCAATTGCATATACATGCGCTTTCATTGGAGGATGAATTGCCCAAAAAGCAGTCATGGGACTAATCTGGGATACTCATTTGTGAAACCCAGTTGGATCATTGCTGACCAGGGGTAATCATAGCAGTCACAATTCTTATCACAGAAGCTATAGTAAATTCTGACACATGGGCACATTTTCCTTTTATTATCCACATGCTGCTATTTTTCTGGGAAATAAATTCTTTGCAGAAAGCATTTACAGAACAGAACTCACATATGACACCGTACAGAGTAGAGCAATGAGTTCCTCTTTACCATCCCTGCTGGCAGGGCGTCTGGATTGAGTGCCTGCAATTTTCCTGTATACAGTGGAAGGGCTCTGGATTCCTTTATACATTCTCTTCAAGGCAGAACCAATATTTAGAGGTTTCTGCATTCTCATAATTGTGCTGAAAATCCACTGTGTTGTCCTTTAGAAGAGAAAAGTCCTTATATGTTATAGTTAAAAAAAAAGTTACTTCCCCTTAGTAACCGTCTCAGTTGACAGTTACCAAAGTGGAATGTTCTGAGGTTTTTAATACTTGATAATCAACTCCATTGAAGGAATAAGAGCTTTGGTTGAGTAATTTTGCAGGAGGAAAAAAAAGCATGCTATGATGCAATCCCTTTGCATGACTAGAGAGAAATTTTTGGTCAAACCTTGGAGAAATTATCAACGTTTATAATATTGTTGTTAAAGACAGAGGAATTATAAGCTGCAAGCAACCAGCATAAAATGAATTTTTAAAATGTAACCTAATTGCAAGTTGGGAGCACTGCCAAATGGGACCAAGTCTTAGCTTTTATCCAGGATGGTGTTAAGACAAAGGGCCTGAGGGACATAATGTAGTTTGCCAAAGATCTTTTTTAAGGTGTACGTCTGAAAGGAGTAATTTCCAAGCTACATAGCAATTTAGATATTTATGATGAAATGGAGTGAATGATTGATTCAATAAATGTTTTTCATGGTTTTGAATGCAATAATTCTAAACCAAAGGAGGGGAGGGGTAAGACCCAGTGGGAATGGGGAGGAGAGAACTTTTGCAAATTACACAGACCCCTAAAGGATCCCTGTGTGTACTGGGAGACGTTATAGGAGAGTGTTTCCTAGGGGAAGGAACAAAGTCAGGCTCCATTATTTTAGAAAAAAAAGGCAATCTCAAATGCCTTCCATGGCCAAGTAGGTGACATATGTATGGAAGCTGCCCTTTCAGGCTACTTTTTGTTTTCCTACATTGATAAAGTCATAGATACAGAGAAATTTTCTCTTCAGCAGGAGAAGTACAGGGATAAGTGTGTTAATGAACGGAGAATGACCCAACTGCATAATAATGTAGACAAAAAAAGAGGCAAAGAGACTATTAGGATCTGGAATGTATAACACTAATTAGCTCAGCCAGTTGTTGCCATGTATCTATAGTGGTCAGATCTTCCCATTTTTCAAGAGAATCCAGAAATCCAATTTTTTTAAGAACCCCCAGGTTTTTTGATATAATTCACACAACTAAACACTGCAAGCCAAGCAGAGCATATCTGCAGGCCTATTCCAGACCTTGGGCTACCAGTATTGAAACTCAAGTTTCAATGTCGGTGCTATTAATTATGAGAAATGTACTGCTAAACTTGGGCACTCATCAGGCTATCACTGGGTTTCATATGTTGCCTTACTCAACCATTGGCAGTCCTGTGCCAGAGCTTAGCTCATAACATGTAATTAACTACTGAACACCATATTGACTGCTGACTGAACAAGTAGCTTTTGGAAAGACTCTCCTCCACCTTCTGGGTATAACTGCATTGTGCAGTAGCTATCCTAATCGTTTCTGTACAAGACAGGAACACCACAGTAAAAAGTAAGAGGTCACACTTCCATAGAAAGTACTTCCTAGTAGGAAAACACTTTATAGACTTCATGCTCCCTAAGTGCAAACGTCCCAGGGTCTGTGTAGATAGAAATGAAAATGCATGAAATCATTATTGTATTTCTTGGACTAGGCACTTTGTTTTGGAAGATTCTAGGAAACATGCTATTCATTTAATTGTACTAAAGTCACATTTACATTCTGAGAAATCTAAGGTAGATTTTTATACTTGAAACATCCGTGAGTTGTGGCTCTATAGCCCCCATAAGCCATGTTCTTCTTTTCCTGAATTTGGAATTCCAATCTTTCCAAATGTCCTTGGTGTGTATTAACATTCCAGAAGCTGCCAGAAAGAAGCTGGGAGAAAGCCTAATAGCTAGATTTGTACTCAAGAACCCTTTTTTTCTTTTTTTTAACAAGAAGAATATGTCTATGCCAACACACCACACAATAAAATAGGGATTTGGCGTCAATTTTTATTGATTTGGTCAGGATAAGGAGCCAAGCTAGACATTTCATGCCAGAAAGATGAGTTGGTTTGGCTGGCTGAACCTGACTAAGTTCACTGGATAATAATTAAACACCACATCTGGTTGTGCTGTGTAGACATAACTAACACCTCCCCCTCACTTCTGAATCTTTTCAGCAAACTAGTGCTTTCTTCTTCTCTCATTCTTTTCCGCTCAATCACTTACTTTAGTGTTACCCCAGTTTTCTGTAAGGGAGAGCATAACTTTTGATAGACAATCTCTGTGGAGTTGGGCATACTCTAGGTAAAAGAAATGAGAGAGGACTATTAATAGTGACAGGGAAAAGCAGCAGTGTCTAGGGCCAATGATAGGGCACACTGAAGGTAGGATTATAAAATGGATGAAATTTATCATGTAACATTCATTCATTTATTAACAACTATTTATTGTGCTCTTACTGTGTCAGACACTGAGCTAGGCATTCTATACAAAAAGATATATGTTGGGTATGGAGGAGGGAGCTTCCCCACACCCCATAACTCATCCAGTAAAATAGGGATTTGGCATCTTTTATTGATTTGGTCAGGATAAGCAGCCAAGCTAGACATTTCATGCCACCTGAGCCCAGAAGGTCAAGACTGCACTGTAAGCAAATTCTCATTCCCTTCCAAATAAGAGGGAATAAGACTGGTACTTTGTACTCCCAACAATAGACAATATGATTTTTAAGAACATGATCCTAAATATGATTTTCATAGAATCATGGCATTTACATCCCAAAGTCAGTTAGTTCAGAATTTTCCAACACACATTTACTTAAAATTGTCTTTAACTCAGCATACTTTTCTTCCAGTGCCTAAAATCATTACCAAAAATCATTACCAAAAATTACTATTATTTGTTTGAAGGAGATAATAAATTACAGTACTATGAATATCCAAAGTGATAATATAGTTGCCTGATACAGGTTCTGAGAGCCTGATACCCTCACTCTAGTAATTTTAAAAAAGGAAGGGAGGAATTAGAAAATGTTAACAAGGTGTTAAATACATTTGAGCATCAAAATAAGGCTTTGTCTTTCCTGTAATTCAAAGAATTGAAAAGAATTCAATTCTACTGTGATTTAATATTAATTAAAGAAGGGTTTCCACACCACCAGAACCCATGTACTTACCCCACTTTGAGAAACACTGATCTGGTCCAATCATCCCTGCAGTATCTCTTTCAAGTTTTTGTCCAGCTTCTGCTTGAACATTTCCAAGGACAAGAGATCTTTGGAACCCATTTGTCCTTGGAAAACTCTTAATTATTTTCTGTATCCAAAATAAAAGAAACAAATTTTTTTAAAAACAGAAAAACAAAACACAGCACCTGCCTGTCTGTTCATTTCCTCTCCATGTGACAAGTTCTATGAAATGTCATATATTATTTGAGCAACTTCCTTTCAAGTCTTTAGACCATTGAATTCAGTGGAATGTAGAACTTAATTGTTAAAGCCAGCCAGCACAGTGGTTCATGCCCATAATCCCAGCTCTTAGGAAGGCTGAGGCAAGAAGATTGCTTGATTGAGCCCAGGAGTTTGTACCAGCCTGGGCAACATAGCGAGACTCTGTCTCTATAAAAATAAAAAATACAAAAAATTAGCCAGGCGTGGTGGTGCTCACCTGTAGTCCCAGCAGCTTGGAAGGCTAAGGTGGGAGGATCACCTGAGCCCAGGAGGTCAAGGCTGCGCTGAGGCATGATCATGCCACTGCATTCCAGCCTGATCAACAAAAACCCCTCAAAAAAATAAAAAATGTTGAATCCAACAAGCTGGAATCACCAACAAAGGGCTCTCTTACTTGAAAAAAATAATAAAAACAAAAGCAATAAATGTTGTACTTCAAAATGTATCATTTGGCTTCAGAGAAATGACAGTTACAGTATTAAACACAAGAATTCTTGAATCTTGCACATGTGAATGATTTGTTAAGGATTTGCAAAAATGAAAGCCAAAAATCACTTAGGAGAAATTTACTATTTTAAATTATTCATTGCCATGGCTCTGGTGTATAGCTGAGGCCTGCTTGAATACTTTGGGTATTTAGACAAGAAAAGGGAGGCCGGGTGAGAGGATTGCCTGAGCCCATGGGTTCGAGACCAGCCTGGGCAACTGGGTGAGACCTCATCTCTACAAAAAATCAAAAAATTACCTGGGCATGTGTGGTTCCAGCTACTTGGAAGGCTGAGGCAGAAAGATTGCATGAGCCCAGCAGGTCGAGGCTGCCATGGCCATGAGTGTGCCATTACACTCCAGTCTGGGCAATAGTGAGACTCTGGCTCAAAAAAAGAAAAGCAGCTGCAGAGTCTTCCCCCACCCTGCCCTGCCCACACTGAAAAAGAAAAAAGAAAAAAGTGTCCGTCTCAGGTAGGGAGGAGTGTCTTTTGGCTTCCCTTTCATTCTCTGTAAAATGGAGATTATACCTGTGCCATGAGGTTGTTATGAGGATTTATGCCTGGCACATAGTATGTGCTCAATTAGTAGTAGCTATTGGCTGTAAGAGTAGCTGCAAGAGCTGTCCTCTGGTGGTTTATATCCTGTAAATGCAAGTAGGCAAACAAGCAGAGAGCTTCAGTTCAGGAGCATGTAACTAAAGCTCCAGACTTCACTATTCCACGAGTCTCATTTGTCTGTGATTCTTGCAGCGACCACTCTCCTATTAAGGTAAATTGAAGAAACCCCAAAATTAATCCAGTAACAACATGGGAGCTGGAGAGAATTCCTTCCTCCCTTCTGGAGGGAATTGGTGTCTGCCCTGCAGCATGGAGCCTTATCACAGCTGCATAATTCTAAATATTATCATTGGTTATACAACTGCCCCATCTTTTCTGAGAAACTCAGCCCCAGTGTGTGGCACCCTGGATTCCACGGGGCAGCAAATTCCACAGGCTGCTCCCATGCTGTGAGTGGAGGCTTTCCAGCTAACCAAAACTTGAGGCGAACTGAGTCTCAGTCTCAACACTCAAACACACTTCATGGCAACCTAGGAACAAGGCCACCAGAAAGAAGCTTCAGCCCAGCTCGTTTGAAGTCAACAGGCTGGTCCTGCCTTTTTGTCTCTCTAAGGCTATTCACAGACACATGCGAAGGAAAGATAAGCAATGCTTATCTAGGGAGGGAGGTTGTAAAATATAGTGATAAGAACCCTTCTGTGGGATACACCAGTCCCCTGGAGATTTGCATCTGGTAGAAAGAAAATATGGGTAATTAAATGCCTGTGTGTGTGTGTGTGTGTGTGTGTGTGTGTGTGTGTGTGTTTGTGTGTGTGTGTGTGTCCTGAGCTCAAGCAATCCTCTCACCTCAACCTTCCAAAGTGCCGGGGTTACATGTGTGAGCCACCACACTGGACCCTTATTGAGGCTTTTTATGTGCCAGGATTTTTTTTCTAAGAGCTGAGGATACCAAAAAGAAGAAGACAAGATTTCTTTTTTTTAATGGACATTGTTCACTTTATTTTAGTCTTTTAAATTTTTTTTCTTTTTTTTAATTTTAAAGATGTGGGGTATAATTCAGGGTTAGATACGTAAGTGGTCTTCGTACAGGTGAAATTTGGGCCTCCCTTTAATCCTCACGTGACCTGGTTTGGGATCAGATACCCTTATTAGTGTTATGTGCTACCCCTATCCCCAGCAATGACCTGCTACTACTGCCAATCTCTTTCATGTAATATTATGATAAATATTCAAGGTCCACTTACGTGTGAGAACATGAGGTTCTCAGTTCTTTGTTTCTGTGATATATCACTGAGTATGATAGACTCTAAATCCACCCAAGTTGCTGCAAAGTCCATAATTTTGTCCTTCTTTATAGCTGCATAATATTCTATCTTGTATGAGTATCACATTTTTTTTCCAGTCCACTTTCAGTGGGCAGCATGGTTGGTTTCATGTTTTTGCTATTGTGAATAGTGCTGCAATAAACACACGTATGCAGGTATCTTTTCCATAGAGTGATTTGAGTTCCTCTGGGTATATTCCCAGAAGGCGGATTGCCAGATCAATTGTTAGATCTTTTAGGAATCGCCATACTGTTTTCCACAGAGGTTGTACTAGTTGACACTCCCACCAACAGTATAGAAACATTCCCTTTTCCTGGCATCCTCTCCAGCATCTGTTGTTTTTTGAGTTATTGATGATGGCCATCCTGACTGGAGTTAGGTGGTGTCTCAGTGTGGTTTTGATTTGCATTTCTTTGATGACTAGTGAGGCTGAGCATTTTTCCATGTATCTGTTGGCCGCTCCCAAGGGAAGACACAATTTCCACTCTCAGAGTTCTAAGTCTGATTAGGAGATGGACTTGTGATTGTAATAGTCATGGTGTGAGTGATGCGGGTTGCATGAGCTCAGAGGGGAACAGCCTAGGGAAGAATGTGTCTCTCTCTCTTCCACTGCCTCTCCTATATTCAGGCTCCCTTGACACAAAGTAACAGGGAAGAGGGGACTTTTATTATTTATTTTTGTCCTGCATTGTTTTCCTCACACCTGAATCCTTCACAATTAAATGCAGAAAGAGCCAGAGGTGGAACCCTGTGAGGTTACCAGCAAGAGTCACCCTGGGGAATGTGGCCTCACAAATGGGAAGTCAGGGAAAAGAGGTGCTTGACAGGGTTTCAGCCACAGAAACTTTCCCTTGGGGTGGGGAGTTTGGAGGGAGCCCCTTCACATGCAGGAATGAAGCCAGGAGACTCGAGGAGCTCCAAGGTGGAAAGGATGTAGAGGTACCGTGCAATCTTGCTGCCAGAGCAGAAATCCCCTCTCCAGCACCCCTGGAAAGCAACCATGCAGCTCCACCCAAATGGTTCATTCTTGGATGGTTTCAGCTGCTGAACTATGGAGTCTGTCTTCTGAAAAGGTCCTCGTTGTGCTATATAGAGCAATAGAGGATGGCAGTTTTTCAGAGGGGCTCAGGAGACCACCTAGAAGCTTCCTGGGCATCTGAGCACAAGCTGAATGTCCCAGTGCTTCTTATGTGCCCAGTCTCTAGGCCCTCCGCCACCCTGGCCGCCTCCCCCACACGCCCCCATCAGTTCCCAGAACTGATCCTGGTGCTCCAGATGTCATGAGACTGGATAGGGACAGTGATCTGGACCCAGTCCTCTATTAATACAGGCTGAGATTGGGTCAGCTGTTTTACCAGCTGCAACAAACCATTGGCTTAGAGGGGTTAAGCTTGTGGTCAACTAAATCCCGCAGAATTGAATGTTAGTGGAAAGATTTTTGTGGTGGAAATGGAACAGTTCTTCAGTTAAAAGATCAGAGGCAGCAGGCTCAAGGCTCTGTTGTGGGATGCTGCTTCCCAAAAGGCTCGGGCCTGTGTGAGTTGGAAATTCTTATTTGCTCATTTCAGCAGTTTCAGGGTAGCCTATGGTTTTGATAAGTTCTGGTTTGGAAAAAAATTTGGAAGTTTTTTTTTTTAATGTGGAAGAAAATTGTAAAACTTCCTTTATCTTTAAGAAAAGTGAGATTTTTCTCCCCTTAAGTGATTGGTTTGGTAATCTCCTTCAGAGCACTGTGGAACTGCAGGTTTCTTCTGTTGATATGACAATGGTTTCTAGGAGAGTGAGTTACCTGTTGAATTCTGACTTGGAGGTTTTTGCTTAAGGATGGAGGTGGGGAATGCTTCTGAAGTGAGAGACACCATATCATGCACTTCTTACTTCTAGAGTTTACGTTCTGAGAGGATGTGCCGTCTCATTCAGATTAATTATACTATGTGGAGGTAGTACCCATGCTCTAATCCCCTCCTTCCATTCCTCCAGTTCTTTAATTAATTGATCTGAAATGGATCTTCAGAACTGATATGTCTTTAGAGGTCTCCAGGTGATTCTTTCATGCACCTAGGGTTGAGAACTGCCACTTTACAGTTTTTCTAGAATTGCCCTTTGTTTTCTATTGTTCTGATTCCCCGGTGTTACCACTGAGTTCAGGCCCTGGTTAGTTCAGATACCCCCTCTTTCAGAAAGCCTTCCCTGGCTTTCCCCCGGTCCCTGCTAATACAAGCCCCCAAGAGGTTCATTTTAATTTCATCATAGTTACTGCATCACAATGGAATTTGCTGTTAACTTGTCTGTCTTCATCATAGAGTCTTCCAGAAGTTATGATGTCTTTACCGTGCATATTCTTCACATGGCCTAAAGAACCCAGCATGGCAAATAAGACCCTGTTTTACAGGCTTCACAAGCCCCTTTCCTTACTTTGTTGCTTGTTGCTTCCCTGGCAGAAACTCTGCCTCCTCTTTCAACATTCTAATGCCCTCAGCACTTCATCTTCCTGTTGATGTGCTTCCTTCTTCCCCAGCTCCATCAAAATCTTTAACTCCTTCAAGGTCCAGCTTAGCCATCCATCTTTCCATAAAGTTACCTTTTGCTAAATTTTCTCCCAAAAGAATGCTGGTTTTTCTCACTCCTTCAAAAATAGAAGATATTACCTACTATAAATTCCATACAGTTTTATTTAAAGTAATTTTTATTACTCAATTGGTGTGTGGATGCTTACTATTTGAATGAGTAAAATGGTATAGAAATGCTGCATACATGGCAAAACATGAAAGTACTCCACCCTGCCCTCACTATCCCCCCTACACTCACACACAGACACCCAGTGTATTGGCTCTAATTTGAATGGACTTCTGAACTGCTTGCCCTGGAAATGACCGGGAACCCACATTCTATCATAAAATACTTTTGTGTCTCATAAAGCCAAGTAAAAAGATGCTGAAGTTTTCGCCAGCAGAAAAGAGACAGAGGGACAAAGACAGAGCGAGATAGAGAGCAAGGATGAGAAGGAGGGGAAGAGAGAGCAAGAGAGAGAGGGAAGGAGAGAGTGAGAGAGAGAGAGACAGAGAGAGAAGGAGAGAGAGAGAAGAAGAGAGAGAGAGAGAGAGAGAGAGAGAGTTCTACAACCACACAAGGTTTTCTGTGGTCATGCCATGCATGTCGTGGATTGTAAGCCTTCAGAGGACGGTAAGTACCCTGTCTTCTCTGTTCCATATTTGGTGATCATTTCTTTCTTTCTTTTTTTTTTTTTTTTTTTGAGTTGGAGTCTCACTCTGTCGCCCAGACTGGAGCGCAGTGGCACGCTCCCGGCCACCGCAGCCTCGACCTACTGGGCTCTGGTGATCCTGCCGCCTCGCCTTCCACGTAGCCGGAACTACAGGCACTCGCTATCATGCCCAGCTAATTTTTGATTTTTTGTAGAGACAAGGTCTCACCAAGTTGCCCGAGTGCATCTCAAACCCACAGGCTCAGCCTCCCAAAGTGCTGGGATTACAGGCTGAGTCACCAATCCTGGCCGATCATTTCTTGATAAGTAGAAAGAAAGCTTTGGGTTGGTGATTTTCTCTGCGAGAATTTATTTACCTGAATGATCATCCAATTTTGAGTCTAGGTAGAATCTAGGTTCCTAAGTCTTAGCTTTTGTAAATTCATTTCACCAGGCAAGATAAACTTATAAAATAAGTTCATGGAGAAGTTCTGTGCAATAACCTTAAATCCCCAGACTGGAAACCAGTATATCAGTTTATGATTGAGTTTGTTCCACAAACCCATCAACATGTACACTACCAGTGTAACACTCTTCTTAGCTGGACTTCCTTATATGGGGAAATAGGTTTTGCCATCTTTGTGTTTATTTTGTTAAACAATTGCTTGAGTTCCCATCGGAGTTTTCTTCAGAAGGAAGAAACTTCCCCTGAGTTACCAAGGGAGTTTCCTCTCATGAGGCATTAGATTAAGGGTAGCCAGTGCAGTAGCTGGAAACTCCTGGGGAGGGGGGGCAGAGAGAGAGCGGGCAGCACATAACATCAATAAAGGTACCTGACCTCAAACCAGGTTAAGTGGAGACCAAAGGGAAGTCCAAACTTTACCTGTATGATGACCACATATATATCTAATCCTGAATTGTATCCCATATCTTTAAAATAGAAAAAAAATTGTAAAAAGCATAGCCAGTGGCTGAGCTCTATGATTCTGGGGGTAAGTAAACAAGTCAGAAGGAGCTGTTATCTAATCTTTTAGGAAGGATTCTATAAGAAAAGCACGATGATTGTAAGATTCCTAGATCCAGCCAGTTAAAATGACATCCATATTACCAGGACTTGTCAATACTGTTGAGGGGGGAGAAAAACAACTATATATAAAAACACAGCCTTGTTTCATTTATAACACCTCTGGACCTACACCTCCTCCCACCACTGGGTTATTTTGAAGCAAATACCAGATATTTTACTACACTTCTAAAAGTAAAAGAGACATAAGACAGACATACTATTTTAAGATGATATTAACATATTTCATGTTTCTTTTCTTTCTTTCTTTTTTTGGAGTTGGAGTCTCACTCCTTCGCCCAGGCTGAAGGCAGTGGCACACTCACGGCCACCCCAGCGTCAACTTGCTAGGCTCCGGCGATCCTTCCGCCTCAGCCTTCCAAGTAGCCAGAACTATAGACGCAAACTACCACGAGGTCTCACCAAGTTGCCCGGGCTGGTCTCGAACCCACAGGCTCAGGCAATCCATTTACTTCGGCCTCCCAAAGTGCTGTGATTACAGACTGAGCCACCGAGCCTAGCCTTATGTTTCTTTAATGTCACCACACACACACCAAGAACTGTAAGTCACCTGAAGAATTATAGTTAACCAAGCTCTTGACTCTTTTCTCATATATGGTACCAGCTTCTGTACCAGTGCTTTATATTAAGTACCAAAGCCCTCCTGCAACCAGAGCAGGATACATCTCTAATAAAAGGTGATGCAATAAAGTGTTTATGCTAGGTAATATTGAGACACAATTTTTCATCATAGCATAACATGTATGTATGCGCACACATAACTTTCTATGCTTGTTCTTTTTCCCAAAGTCCTTCCAATTGTAAAATTTGCTATAGTCTGACAGCATATCTAATGTTGATAATTCTTTTTTAATCCACAGCTATTCCAGAATTTGTTTCTGTACTTTAAGATTTCTAAGGATTATTAGTAGTTAAGCTGTAATTTGAATATATTGTTCTCAAATGTGTTTGTGCTAAAAGCTGAAGTTTCATTATTTTAAGACTAACTTCCTGAAAGTATATCACCAAATTTTCCCAAATTATAATATAGTGATCCATAAAAAAAGAAAACCCTTAATATCAGTTTACCTAACCTACACACTAAGTATTTAAGAAAAAAGAGAAACATTAGTAACTTCTGTATTCTAATTCTGCTTTTTTTTTTTTCATTTAGAGGTAGAATTTGGTAATCTTATCTTGGGACCCTCTGCTTAATGATATACTTGAAAGCATTCTTTTGGCATGGGCCTGAAAGATAATTTAGAGCCAGACATCAATGTAGTAATCCTCAAGCAAACTGCAAATTCATAACGTTCTTATGGGTACAATAAAAAATGTTTACATCTTGAATTCTGTAATATGAAGTAGAAGCACGTTTACTTTGATATGGCTCTTATGCAAAATGAAAGCAAAATTATAAGTGTATTTCCACAAACAATCAACATGATTGACAGTTTCAAACTTTCTAATATCATTTGGGTATAATGCTTCATAACTTTCAAGCTTTTTTCTGTTAGCATTCAGACAAACAGAGGATAAGAAAGGCTGAAAAACAATTTCTAGTGAAAAATTTTAAAATTGAGAGAATTCAATCTATTAACTTTAATCTGTTACTTTTTCCCCCTCAATTGGACACACAGCATCATTATTTGATTTTAGCAGAAAATATTTGAGTGTAACTTACAGAAGACATATGTCCTGTGGGAACATGACTTGAAGTCACCATATAATTTCCCTTTGCGTAAACATCTAACGTTTAACTTAACAACTATCAAGTGGGGTAGAGTGTCTGGAAAACGCTGGATGCATAATTTAAGCACGGTTTTCTGATGTGAAAGATGCATTCATGACAATGCATATCTGACTTTTAAGTGCTCAAAACATACTTGTTGCTAAACTTTGCCACCCACCACAAACCTCTTCTTGTTTCTTAGACATAGACATTTATTTTATAATAGAAAGACAGGTCCTTTTATATTTATGATGTTCCTAAAAAATTCTGTCTTGGTGTGGGTAGACCTAGGCTTATCTTATTTCAAGATGGCACTTTTTTTTTTGACAGGCATACTGTGCTATAATATAATTCACATAAATATAATTTACCCATTTAAAGTAAGCAATTCAATGGCTTCATCACAATCAATTTTAGAACATTTATCACCCCAGAAAGAATCCCTGCATTCCTTGGTCATCATTCTTTATTACATTTCCCCAACCCTAGGCAAACACTAATCCACTTTCTTTTTCTATAGACCTACCTATTATGAACTTGTCTTATAAATGGCATCATACAATATATGGTCCATTGTAACTGGCTTCTTTCACTTACCACACTGCTTTCAAGTTTCATTCATTTGTTGTATGCATCAATAATTCCTTTTTATGTTTACATAATATTTTATTGTGTAGACATACCACACTTTATTCCTTCATTAGTTGATGAATATTTGAATTGTTCCCATTTTTTTCTATTATAAATAATGCTGCTATGAACATTTATGGACATATGTTTTCATTTCTCTTGGCTATATACTTAGGAATAGAATTGCTGGGTCATAGCAATTCTGCTTAGCTTTTCAAGAATTAATCATACTGTTTTCCAAAGTGGCTGTACTATTCTACATCACCACCAGAAGTGTATGAGAGTTATAATTTCTCCACTTTCTCACCAATACTTTTCTTTTTGTTAATATTTATCTTTTTTTTCAAAGTGGGAAAGAAATGCTACCTCACTGTGATTTTAATCTGATGGCTATTGATGTCAAGTATCTCTCTATGTGTTTATTGGTCATTTGTATATCTTCTTTGGGGAAATGTCTATTCAGATCCTTTGCCCAGTTTTTAAATTTGATTGTCTTTTTATTACTGAATTGTAATAGTTCTTTATATAGTAAGAACTTTTAAAAACTCTTTAAAAGCTTTGGGCACCAGACTCTGCAGCAGTTACTGTACAGCTTGTCATAAGTGATAGTGACAGTCCTCCTTGAGAAGGATTCCTTACTGTAATTAACACCTGCTATAAATAAGCACTCTTAAGTGCTTGCTACAAAGTGCAACATGAACAATAAAACGCTGATGAAAATGACTAGTCTGTACTATTATGTACTTTTGAAATAAAACTTATGCTCTCCTCTGAAAAAAAGAAATACAGTGACACTTCATTAGCAATGCAGTTTGTTTGTCTTAGGCATGAAAGGACTCTTGCTTTTATCTGTACAGATTTGTGCTTTCACTAGAACTTTGAAGTCCCGAGATATGTAATCTATTATAATGGCGACTTTTACATTTTAAAAATGGTAACATTGAAATGTTAAGCCTTTGGCTACACTAAAGTAATTGTTGAAATCATTTAAAAAGTCGATGGTAAGTTCACCAATTATAACTTTTTGTTATATTAAAATATAGTATGTATTCATTTCTTCAGTTGCAGTGAATTAAAAATAATTACAAAAAATAAAGCAGATAACACAACCATTTGAATATACTTAGTACTACCAAACTATACATGTAAAAATGGTTAAGGTGACAAATTTTGTTAAGTGTTTTTTACCACAATTAAAATTTTTAAATAAAAAAGGCAGATGTAATATTTTAACGTCAAATCTTTTGAATGGGGCATTCTAAATGGTTATTTGCTTATCAGTCTAATCCAGCCACAGTTATAGTTTTTACATAAAGCTTTCCGGTCCCATTTTACAGTCTTTTGAGTTAGATGGCTTCTCCCTACCCTGGATTTCACATTCTGAGATGAGTAATACAGATACTCGGGTTATCCAGAACGTTAGATTGTTGGGGACTGCAATCAGATAGCTTTAAGTCAAGACGTTCCTCAGCCTCCTCTGTGGTTGTCCTGCAAGACGGTTGGGGTGAGGGTAGGGCTGGGGGGAGACACAGAATCTCTGGATTCCATGAACGGACGCTTGCAGGGGGAACCTGAGTTCCTTCCAAGGAATGTGGATGCTAAGACTGATGTGCTGATATAATTCTCACTGGTATGAAGTTGCTTTTATGAGCTGCTTCGGTTTCCTGCTACAGTTCAATCTCCAAAGTGGCCCTATTGCTGAAAGTTGTACCTAAGTCTTTTCTACAATAGCATCAAATTGTATATTCATTATAATGCTTTTTATTATGAGTTATAATTCCAGATTGGTTATTTTCCATTCAGAAGGAAAATAAATGTGTGTTTTCCGTAGGTACCTGCACTGGAGTGTCAGTAAGGAGAACCCCTCAAGTTGTATTCTTTTGGAACTCTCCCCTTTTGAAAGCACTAGTAGGACCTCAAATCCAAATCTTTGAGAAGTGATTTCCACTGCCTTTAACCACCAATAAGGAAGGGCCAAAGTGAAGCTTGCAAGAAAGGCTTTCTAAGCCAACCATTCTCAGTAATTTTGAGGTTGTTTCATTCGTCTTTATTTGCATGGGACTAAGATCAGCTATGAGTTTGTGGTGTGAATTTTGGAGTCCTGTTATTTGAATCATCCATTATTTTCTAGAGAGTTAGGGTTAATATTTTTCATCTAGGTCATGTCTTGAGTTCCCAGCAAGATCTACACAAAATTTATTTTTACTTGATGAGCCAATGTATCATGGTACAGATTATTGCTAAATTTTAGTCCTGAATAGAACTACAGCCAGATATCTTCCTGTATCCACATTGACATCCTCTTTCAGATATGTGAGTAATGTATGTACTGATTACACATCATTCCTTTTGCTCATTAAATAAAAACCCCAAGAGACTCTTTAGAGTAAGCTATATGTAAGCCAGTGAATACTCTTTTAATAAACAAAATTATGCAGTTAAGGGAAAACTACATGGTTAAGTCTTTTGAAGTTGATGTTGAGGAGGACAACACTGCCAGAGACAGGATGGATTATTTGTCTGACCAAGTATATACTGAAATTTTAAAGAACACTGATAGAGTATTGCATGGATGATTCTAGATAACAAGGGCTGGCTTTTTTCACTAACACTTGGTTTCCTCTGCTTATTTTTGCTTTTTCAGACTGTCTTTTCTGTGTTGAAATCCACACAAGGGACAAAAAATTAAAGCCCTCAAAAAAATAAATAAAATATCCAGACTCTTTGGAACTCTAAATGTTAAGTATTGTTTAGTAATATCTGTCCACCGTGGTTAGACAAAACCACACTCTAGTATGGTTTATGCATGTTGACTTTGTTCTTCAGCCCTGTGATTTGCCATTGGTGCCTCAGGGCCGATTTCCTCCCCAAATGCAACCTGTGTAAAAGCAGTCAACCCATCTCCATTTTGCAGTCAAACTTCACCATGAGTCACTGAGGCACAGGGAGCTGTGAGGGTACGTTCATGTTGATATAGATGATTCACCATTCGCTGGAAAGATGGGATTTCCCAAGGGAAGCATTTTGCAGTGTCATATTTGTGGTCTTTTTAAGAGAAAATTCCACCAAGTGGTTCCTAAGTCTTTGAAAACTCTCTTTCTTTCTTTCTTTTTCTTTTTTTTTTTTTTCTTTTGAGTCAGAGCCTCATTCTGTTGCCCAGGCTGCCTCGACCTGCTGGGCTCAGGTCATCCTTCTGCCTCAGCCTCCAAGTAGCTGGATCTACAGGTGAACACCACCACACCTGGCTAATTTTTTGATTTATTGTAGAGATGGGTCTCATCAAGTTGCCCAGGCTGGTCTCAAACCTGTGGGCTCAGGCAATCCTCTCACCTCAGCCTCCCAAAGTGCTGGGATTATAGGTGTGAGCCACCATACCCAGTCGAAAACTATTTCAGTAGCACCCACAAATAATGTTCAAAGGGATATTTTTGAGAAAAAGATCGCTCAAGTTTTTGCAGGTACAAGTGCTTCCTGCAAATGGAGTACAAATAGTGTGATGTGAGGGAAGCAGAGCGGCCAGCAGGAATTTTGGGAGTATTCTATATCACCTCACCTTAGTCACGCTATTGGGGTATAAAGGTCAGGGATAGAATTGGTCCCATGGGTATTTCTCACTGAAGCCATCTTTATTCCCTGGTGTCACCAGCCAAGATGTATCTCTTCTAACAAATAAAAATAAAAATAAAGATGTCTCATGTGACACTACATTGTCAGATACACATTTTATTTGTTTTTCCTTAATTACCCTCTTAGAAATGTGTAGTTCTTCTTTTGTGGTTTTCAGTAGGAGTCTAATTTTGTCATTTTCCTCTTAAAATACTCTTTGAGCCCTGTGAGTACTCAGCAAGCACTCACTGTTGACCAATTTACTATTTTCAGCAACATACCAGTCATAATGCAGTCTGGTTAGAGGATTTGAGTGGAATAATTTAATTATTTTCAATGTGCAAAAGGCAAAATTATCTGCCATAAATCTCTCTGGAGCAAAGCATTCTCGATCCTTCCAAATAAATGTTTTCATATCTGACGTTCAATCAAGATACACTAAAATTCAAATATATATTGTTGTTAAGGAGAATATTTCCTTTGGCATTCAAAATGATCCCAAACATGGCTCAGAAGAGAGAGAAGAGGGAGAAAGACCACACTGTATTACAGCACATTTCATCATTTTTACTTTGGCGCATTATTTTTGCCATTCTACCTATCATGTCTACTCACACTGGAGTGCGTTGAAAAATTACGATAGAACCTGTGATTCTTTCATGGAAGGAACTTTTTTCAGCACCAGAAAAGGCAGATGTTGGTCAAATTTTGACTGAAGGGCATTTCCTTAACAAATATCCAGACTTCAAGGATTCATTTTATTTTATTTTTGCCACTGAAATCAGTTTTTGAAAAAAGACAACAGTCACCACAATTATTAGACCTTAAAAGGGAGCAGTTTCTTTCTTTCTTTTTTTTCTTTTTGCTTTTTTTGTTTTTTTTGTTTTTTTTGTTTTTTGAGTAGGAGTCTCACTCTGTCGCCCAGACTGGAGTGCAGTGGCCGCTCCCGGCCACCGCAGTCTTGACCTGCTGGGCTCCGGCGATCCTTCTGCCTCAGCCTTCCAAGTAGCTGGAACTACAGGCGCTCACTACCACGCCCAGCTAATTTTATATTTATTGTAGAGATGAGGTCTCGCCAAGTTGGCCAGTTGGGTCTCAAACCCGCGGGCTCAGTAAATTCACTCACCTCAGCCTCCCAAAGCACGGGATTACAGGCTGAGCCGCCAAGCCCGGCCTCTTTTTTTTTTTTTTTTTTGAGTCGGATTCTCACTGTTCGCCAGACTGGAGTGCAGTGGCACACTCACAGCCACTGCAGCCTTGACTGTTGGACTCAGGGAATCCTTCCACCTCAGCCTTCCAAGTAGCTGAAACTACAGACACACACCCAGCTAATTTTTTGATTTGCTGTAGAGACGAGGTCTTGCCAAGTTGCCCAGGCTGGGCTCAGGCAGTCCTCTCACCTCCACCTCCCAAAGTGCTGGGATTACAGGCATGAGCCACAGTGCCCAGTAGGGAGCAGTTTCTTTCATCACAATTTATCGCACTAACTTTGTGGCTTTTTTGTTTCTTGTTTTTAATTAATCTCAATCTTTATTTGAAGGAAGCTAAAATCAGCTGCGAGTTTGTAGTAAGCCTTTTGGAGTCCTGTTATATGAATCATCCATTATTTCCTATAGAATTAGAGAGTTTGGGTTAATGTAAGCTATTCTGCATTTCTATGTGATCACTTAGGTTTTTCTTTTAGTTAAGGCATTAATTAGCATGAAACTTACCATTTGGTTTGTGTTTATCCTATTTTTTTCCACTGTCTTTTTTTTTTTTTTTTTTTTTTTCTGAGTCAAAGTCTCACTCTGTTGCCCAGGCTGGAGTGCAGTGACACACTCACAACTCTCCACAGCCTCAAACTCCTAGACTCAGGCAATCCTCCTGCCTCAACCTCTCAAATACCCAGCACTACAGGCACACACCACCACACCCAGCTAATTAAAAAAAAAAGTTGTGGAACTAGGGTCTCGCTATGCTGCCCAGGTTGGTCTCAAACTCCTGGGCTCAAGTGATCCTTCCACTTCAGTCTACCGAAGTGCTGGGATTACAGACGTGAGTCACCACATCCAGCCATTTCTCCCATTTCTTGAGGACCAATCACATATATGGGCAAGGAATAGTGTTTTATTCTTCTAAATACCTTTCCACTATTAAGTTTTTAAAAAATATTGTCTCAATGTGGAAAGAAAGTTTTAAAAGCCTTCCACTTCCATTATTTTACAAATAGACAGAACTATGCCACTCTGAACAACAAACCTAAGTTTCAAACATTTAACTTAGGAACTTTTCAAGGAAATGTGAGATTTACCCATGACTAATATAATTTGGAACACAGTTCTTAAGTTAATTTGAGCCTGCAAAATCTACCAATTTTGCCCCCATAATTAGTCAGACCTTTGTACAACCTCCAAATGTATTCCACACCATACCTCACACTATCTCTTCCTCATGATAGTTTGGGAGTTTGGCTTTTAGAACCTTTAGTTACCCTTGGAAGGTATTTATGGCTTGGATGGGCTTTGTTCATAATCAGTGTTCTTGTAGAATAAGCCCCCTGGCCTTCTTGTGACACCAAGCTACTGATATCAACTTCCCATGTGTACAGATAGTCCAAAACCACATTCAAAAAGTGCAGCCTCATCAAGAGACTTGAAAAGGACTTTTTAAAGCATCAACAGGCCCAGAGTGTGACTAGTCATTAGAGATAGCAATTCTCACCATTTTTCCCTATTACTACACACATTATGAAGAGACTCAGTGGGCTGAAGTGCAGGACTTTGATCCTTCATGACCCTAACTGCATTAATGACCTGTGGGTTCAAGGGTTACTAAGACTTTAATAGAAGAAAAAAATATGAGAACAAAAACATTTTTAAAAAAACCTCCACCAATATACACTTTTATACTACATGTAATGACCATTCCTGACTACAGGAGTTACTATATTCTTTATACATGTTTAACTGTAAAAGTCACAAATCTACTCTGACGGAATGAATTTATCTGACTGACTCATTGGTAAAAGATGCTCTGATAATTTTGTTATCTTTTTCCACACACACACACAAAAATGGACAATTCCCCCAAAAAACCAATCCTGTCTTCTGTTGGTTGACAAGACCAAGATTGAAAAGTGACATAAAGAGCAGGCCTATAGCCTTTCTGCAGCTTGTTATGTGTCTGCCAAAAAGAAGGATATTTCCCATCTCTTTCAGGTACCTCATTCCAACGGATTTGTTCTAATATAATTCTTGACTGTCTTGAAAGGACAAGGTATAGTTTGCTTTGAGAAAAGTCCTTAAAGAGAGTTCAGATCAATGGTTCTCAAAATATTTCCAGTCCCAAGATACTTAAGGGATGAAAAGTCTCTTTTCTCTCTAATTGATAGGAGTCAATATAACTCTTGTTTTTGTTTTTATTGTTGGTGGAGGGAGCAGAGGGAACTAGGTAAACCTGTACGGTTTTAAAATTTCTAAAGATTATTCTGACACCCTGATACTCATTTTCCCCACTTTCAACCTCTGAGATGTGCCTTCCTGATTGCGAATCATTGTGTTAGTTTTCCAATAATAATGAATTAAAACACTCCATCAGGATTACTTCAGCACATTTAAAATTTGATTCACAATTTTAGGAACATTGATTTTACTTTCAGAAATAGATTGTTGAGCAGATGTGAAATGTCAATCTATCTTACAGTTTGGGGTTGTCTTAATGTAGAAGAAACAGGTAGGGAAACTAGATAAATGTTAGGTGAACTTGTCTACTGTTTCTACCTTGACCTCTAACTCTGAGATGAGAGTAGAAGTCTTCTCTCCTGAAGACAGGATAGAGACTTTCTATAGCCTGAGGGAAAGGCTGGTTTTTGTTGGAGTCATTTATCTGTCTCTAAAACAGACGTTTCCCCTAAGTATAACCATAATGCATATTATTACTTAATTGCTTAAAAATAAACAATAATTCTTTAATAATATCATCAAGCCAGTTTTCAAAAATCGCCATTTCTTTTCTATTTTCCTGTTTTCAGTTTGTTGGTTTTAATCAAACCCCATCCATACATTGAGTTTAGTTGGCAAAGTATCTGTAAATTTGCGCACATGAACATTCTCTCTCCCTCCCCACCCCCACCCCCACGCTTCTTTCTCTCTAACTTTATTTCTTTCTTTCCCACCCTTTTGTTTTGCAATTTGTTTGCGGAGGAAACTAGGCTGTTTGTCATGTAAAATTAGTTTTCCACAGTCTGGATTTAGATGATTATGTCTCCATGGTGTTTAACATCTTTCTCTGTCCCCCAGACCATTGTTTTTTGATCCTGAGACATAAATACAAGCAGTTGAAAGTGACCTTCAAGAGCCTCAGTAACCACAGCTCTTAGGAACTGGTAAAATTCAGTTGGCCAACGACTATCGAGTTAGACAGGACCAGCCTTTGACAATGCAATTGCTACTTCCTCAGACCCACAAAAATTTTTTATTTTATTTTTTTATAGAAAAGAGCCATGGGATAAATCATCAGGTGCAAGTATAAATAGACTTGTCTGCAAAATAAGTTTATATACACAGTAAAGACTTCATAATTCTAAGCCTGTCTCCCTGCCTAAAAATAGCCCATTTGGTCCCTTTCAAGTTACTAAGATTTTCAGAGCTGGTTTATTATTATGAAGATGGTGAATGCATGAGAATAAATGTATTCCTGGTAAAAGAGCATTGACATGGAGGGGAATTCAGCTATTTTAGATTTAGAATACAAGAGTAGAAAAACTATTGAAAATTTTTGTTTGTTTGTTTTAATCAAAGGAAATTATAAACTAGGGGCTAAACCAGAAACTTGGCACCTCCGTTGACTCGTCTCCGACACCAGGTTTATTGATTTCTACCTCCTTAACTTCATTGGCCTCTACTATGGCCACCACCTCCACCCTAGTCCAGGCAACCGCATGTTGACCCTAGTCTACAGTAACTTATTTTCTCCTATCTTTGCCTTCCACCTACCCACACCCTAGGGTTTTGCTCTTTTCTTGCCAACTTTTTTTTTTTTAACACAAAGACAGGGTGTTCTTCCTAAAACTCAACTCTGAGCTCATTCCTCACATTGCTTTTGGAATAAAGTTCAAACTTCTGAGCACGTCTTGCATGGCTCATGCTTGTGTCTTCCTGACTTATTTCTTACTCCTCCCTGCCCCCTGACCCCACCCCACCCTACTCCTACCCCCGTGTCTGCCTGGACTCTTTTCCCTAGCCTCTCCACCGGCAACCCCTCCTTATCCTCAGGTCTTACCTTTCATGCCACTTCCTCCAGGAAACCTCTCCTACCTGTAGTTAGGTGGCCCCATTGCTAATCTCCGCCTCCTCCAGCCAACTGTGTCATGGAAGCAGGGACCATTTTGTTCAACACTCCATCCCCGGGCACTGGCAGCAATCATGTTTTGAGATTCTTGACCTAAGTTATAAGTGTGAAAATCTCCACTTTCATATAAAAAATATTATACACTGCATAACATTTTTCAGAAAGGTTATTATGGGATGGAGAAAGGGTCAAAGTTCCAAGGTCCTTAAACTATTACCTGCTTCGTTGAGCAGTATCAGACCAAGAAAACCACCACTGGACTCTTGATTTCGAGAAATATTGCACAGTACTGCTGATTTATGCTGTTGGCTTTTTTTTTTTTTTTCCTCTTTAAACAGGCGAAGAGAGCTTTGCCATGCTTTTCCTGGAAGGATTCACTGATTCAATCCTTTAGTTAATATTTGGTGGAATTCCTACTAAAGCCATGGCATGCAATTCTGCCTTAGGACATGAGAGCTTGTGTGCCTGTCGTTGAAAGCAGTGAGCATTACATGGGAGTTTTCTGATTGCCAGCTAATTCACTTCCCTGAAAGGCATTTCCGGATGTGAGGAAAGATTTATTTTGGCATCCCCAGCTCCAACTGGCATGAGCACACACACACACACACACACACACACATACACACACACACACACACACACACCATTCCCTCTCACTCAGTACTTAGAATCACCTGTCTTCAAAGTTCGGAAATTGAGTTTACGCTAAAGCAGAATAGCTGGCTCTTGGTAACTTTCAAGGAGAGAAAAGGCATCTTTCCCTCCTGGAGCTGAGTACAACAGCTTAAAAATAGAACAATGTGTTTGGTGTGTTCTTTTCATCCTCTGCATCAATAACAGGTGTACAGTTACAGACACAAAGAGCTAGATTCACGTCCTCTGTGGGCCTCCAGAAAATTCCCAGAGTTACCCACAGAGCAAGAACTGGACCTAAAATGTTTGGTAAAAAGAAAGTAACCCAATATGGCTATGTATTACTGACACTGCTGTATCACATGGCCTTATTATTCTCCCTCCATAGTAGACTCTGGGATGTAAATGCACAGTGGAAGAAAATTTCACCAAGAACAATTCTTAGGAACCTCACACATATTTTCCTGAAAACAAAATAAAATTAATACCTCTAAAAGTTGAATTAGAGAAATTAACATGACTACTGTAAATTGCAAGCTTTGAAATGGGTGATGGTATGTATAATACTGGAACTTTTTTTTCTTTTTGAGTCAGGATTTCACTCTGTCACCCAGGCTGGAGTGCAGTGGCACAATCATGACTCACCTCCTGTGCTCAGGTGATCCTCCTGCCTCAGCCTTCCGAGTAACTTGGACTACAGGTCTACACTACCATGCCTGCCTAATTTTTTTGATTTTTTTTTTTTCGTAGAGACAAGGTCTTGCTATGTTGTCCAGACTGTTCCCAAACTCATTAGCTCAAGCAATCCTCCCTCCTCAGCCTCCCAAAGTGCTGGAATTACAGGCATGAGTCACTGTGCCCAGTGGTACTGAGAATTTAAATGCTTCTGCTGGAGAATGTAGGTACAACTTCCTAAACCCAATGTGAGAAGTTGGATTGATTTGCTAGTTGCTTTGTAATGTGTTTTCTAAGATGTACTTCCTAATGTCTTATGACCTCTTAGAAGCTGACCTCATATTTGCTTTGTGATTGAATTCCTCATCTGTTTTGTAGCATGTCCATGATCAGTAATGGTATTACTTAATGAATAAGTTCGCACATGAATTTGCAGCGTGGAGGCAGCATCCCCTGCTGGCATGCTTCTTGGCAGCTGCTTACAATTCTTTCACGTTCTCTCCCCGAGGAAATGGTTCATAACAGAATTGAACAGATGCTAGGTGTTTGGCAGGATTGTGAAGAATACTAGTTTTCAAAATTTGGGTTACTTCATGTCTGATCATTAGACTCTCAACAGCCTTTAGGCCTTCAATGTGTTCCAGAACTCATGTAAATACTTAACCTCTGACTTTATTTTTATCCCTCCCAAGTTCTCCTAACCTATTTATTGGTTCTGACAAACCCACTACTAAATTCTTGGCTCTCAAAGTTGAATCTGGTGAGCATGCATGGGCAGAGCTGACTTGGCACTAAAACTGCTCCTTCTTTCTAGATGAACTTTTCCAATTGTCCCTGACAGTAAAGTCGAGTCTTGCCAGACCTCTTAACTTACAGGTTATTCGAGTTTCCCAAGTCCCCTTCTCCCAGGCCCCTCTCTTCTGACATACATGAATCCCTCTTTCTCAACCCGATGCACAGTTTTCTGTTTCACAGAATGTTGTGCCTCCCCTGGGCTTGTGAACTTTGAGAGCAAACACTAGGTTGTATTTCTGTCTATAGCTCCTGAGCCTGGCATGCAAAAAGTGCTCAATGAATGTATCTCAAATGAGCCGAGGATGATTGGCTAAGAATAAGGAAAATATTAATGTTTTCTTCTTAATGAGCTTTAGTGTCAGAAGATTCACAATCCATGTCAGAGAGGTTCTTATGCCCCTCTGGGGATGTTAGGGAACAAACTGAAAACGGTTTGGCTATACAGAAAATGCTGATTGGGCCCATGGAAATGTTCTACCCTCCGAAACACTCAGTGGTGGATGAAGAGTTGTTTGTGTATCTTGAGTACTGATTCCCTGCTTGTGGGTCTCCCATTTGCCTTCCTTCTTAATACAGGTTATCTCCTTACTTGAAATATTACTCATTTGAAAGTTATTCCGCAAGCATTCATGAGGCATTTTACATATTCATAACCCCCCAAGACTGCCAAAATGGCCGGGCGCAGCGGCTCATGCCTATAATCCCAGCACTTTGGGAGGCTGAGGTGGGAGAATTGCTTGAGCCCACGGGTTCGAGACCAGCCTGGCTAGACCTCATCTCTACAATAAGTCAAAAATTAGCCGGGCTTGGTGGTGCATGCCTGTAGTTCCAGCTACTTGGAAGGCTGAGGCAGAAGGATCACCTGAGCCCAGCAGGTCAAGGCTGCAGTGGCCGTGAGTGTGCCACTGCACTCCAGCCTGGGTTGCAGAGTAAGACTCCAACTCAAAAAAACAAAAAAATCTGCCAATATGCTTCTCAGAGGCACAGACTGCACCATTTCCTTTATTTCCCCTGCAAACCTTGGGTAGATCTGTGCCTTCACTGGATATGTGGTAAATAGTCCTGACAGCATATGCCATATGTTTTCATGCTTCATTCCCTTCCTTGTCCTCGTCTCATTTGTGCTCTGAGTCATGCACAGCAGCTACTGTTTAGCTGAGGCTGTTCATTCATTCAGTACTGAGCGCCTCCAGTTAGCTGTGCTAGGTGCTGAAGAAGGAAGTCACAGCACTGTTAAACACAGACTCCTGCCTCCCCTTCCTCTTTGCAGGGAGAGGAGATGTTTGCATCCAAAAAGTTGAACAGGGGTCAGTGGAGAGGCACAGTGGATGTTCCTTCTGGCTGCATTTATTTGTGGTCATTCTTGTTTGGCTCTTAAGAACGTGAATTTTGGAGCTACCAGGCACATTTCTATACCTATTGCAGCACTTGTTAGCTGTGGGAGAAGTCACTTTGGCATTCAGGGCTCGTTTATGAAGTCGAAATAATAGTAGTGATAGTAATGGAAATATACATTGTATGTGTCTCATGGGGGACCCAGAGGTGAGCTCAGCGGGATCGCATGCTTTACATGAACCTGCAGGCACTGGCTAACATCAGTGATGACTCCCACTCAGATGCTGCTACAATACTATAAACACCAACTTCAAAGGCCCTTTTGGCGTCCTTGCCAGAGAGTATCAGGTGTAAGGTCTCTCCTTGCACTTGCATCTAGGGTCTGCCCAGAGAGGATCAGTCTTAGCTTGGGTCATCTGATGGCATTCTCATTGACCGCGCCTTGGATTTGTCACTAATCGGTAGCCAGTTTCAGGGATCGTGTTGCACATTACTCCATTCCCTTTCCACTGACTGACTGCCTCCTGAGTCCTGCTCCCATAGATGTTTCTGAATGAGATAACTGCTTATGGGTGACTCTGAGCAAACAAAGTCACTATATTTTCTGTCACAATAGACCCATTTTGCCAAGAAAACTTGTGATCTTCCAAGATTGAGAAAATTTCGCTTGTCATAAACTTCACCTGTTTCAAGTTGATATGCTAAAGCAAGGCTTTAAGTCACTTTGCATTATCAAGAGGCCATGAAACTTTCTTTCTGTCCTAGCCTCACCACTAACTAGTGGTATCATTTTGTACATCATTGAGCGTTTTGGATTCCTTGGTCTCACTCACCAAATCTGGATGACCTCCGCCAATTTTAGGCTTTTAATTTTGGTTTTTTGATGAAAGAATTGGTTTCTATGGGTGTTTGCATATTCCCTGTAGGATCATTTTCTCTACAATCAAGTTTCTGTGGCATTAAAATTGGTGCAAGTTAGAAGCAATGTGCTGTAGGATTTATTTAGCTAGTACAGAGCCTGGCACATGGTTGCACTTCACTAATTAGCTAAATAATGTGTGATTTACATCTGAAGATGTAAATGTTTGAGTTCAGATCATGTTTATTCCATCTTAAAGTACTCAAATAATAATCATAATTGCAGGTTCATTCTACAATTGGTTGTTGACATTTTTTATTTCACCTGCCATAAATAATTGCAGTCACTGAGTATAGAAAAACATGCTGGTTACTGAACATATGTACTTGTTATCCCTTCTGCAAGGTCACTTTTATTACCCCCATTTTATAAATGAGGAACCAGGTCTCAGGTTACATAACTTCCCAAGGTTTTCTTGCTAGCAAGTGACTGAACCTGAATTTAAACTCAGTTCTATGTGTCCCTAAAGCCCCCTCTCCAAAGTGCCATGCAACCCCTAATGTCATATGGCCTCTGGATTTGTACTGGATAAGTTCATAATGCTAAAGTGTATTTGTTGCCTTAATTTTGTTGCCTACAGCTAAGCTTTTTCTCCACATGAGCTAAATAATTTCCACAATTTTCTTGTACTCATGTACTCAACTTTTTACGCCATGTGTGGTTGAACATTTGATTATTGGGTGAAAATATGACTTGTCTAATTGAGTAGTGGTAATCTGACTTGTCTATGCAACAAAAGAACTCTTTGAGAATAGGAATTACTATTTTTACATTTGCGTCCCCATTGCAGTGATGAGCTCCTGATTTACTAGATGTCACAAAAATAGCTCATTGATTTGTAGGTGAGTACAGTTCATTATTCTCACCTCCTGAAGTTGCAGAATCTGTCATTCATCATTCATGCAACAAAGATATATTGAGTTTCTACAGTGTTAGCCACTAGGCATAGAATGATAAATGCAGACTACCATGTAGTACTTCCATGACCTGGAAGCTGATATGTTGTTGTAGAAGGAGTAAAAGTAAAAATAAAGATGAACTAAAGGCATATACTTTTTTTTTTTTTGAGTCAGGGTCTCACTATGTCTCCCAGGCTGGAGTGCAATGACGTGATCACGGCTCACTGCAGCCTCAATCCCATGAACTATAGGAATGCATCGCCACATCTGGATGATTTTTAAAATTTTTTGTAGAGATGACGTCTGGCTATGTTGTCCAGGCTGGTCTCAAACTCCTGGGCTCAAGCACTCCTCCTGTCTTGGCTTCCTAAAGTGCTGGGATTACAGGTGTGAGCCATTGCACCTGGTCAAGATATTTACTTTTAATAATGGAGTTTTTAATAATCTGTGTAGCACAACCAAAAATTTTTTGCTAATAAATTATCCAATGAACTTTTCTGAAACCTAAAATAATTATGATGTTATTTCTTTCACGTATGAATAACATATTTATAGTAATCCTTGATGCATTTACATCTCTGCCCAAATGATGACTTTCCTATTTAATAGGGAAGGATATTTACCAGCTTATACTTTTCTAGATTGATACCACTGATTTTTTTAGGAAAAGAGAGTTATTGCTAAAGTTACAAAGTCAGGCTTACAGTATTCTCATAAAGTTTCTTGTAATGACTTCATGTACTATAAGGAAACTTTTTGTATTTTAAGACTACTCCCTCCCTGATCCAATTCATTTTGTTTATTCTGAAAATTTTTTAATCTTCCCTAATGCCTTTGACAATAAAATAGGGCCTGATAAAAACAGCAAAGTGGCTATGAAGCTGACTGAACAGTTAGACTTAACAAGTGTTTAAGGCTCCATATCAACCTGGAAAGACACCTGGTGAAGTACCCTTGTGTACTTGTCAAACCTGCCCTGTTCCATATTTTTATCAACTACTCAAAGACATAGAAGGCATCTACATAGTGTTTTCAGATGACATAGCCCAAAAAGGATAGCTTCTACTACATGTGGCTGTGGTCATGTTTCAGAATGACTTCAATTGGCCGCAACAAATGGATGGAAACCAATGAAATGAAGCTGAGCAGAGGATAAATGTACATTTCTGCTTTTAGATTCAAAAGGCAATTGCGCAATTACAGAATGGGGAGAAACTGAGCTTGGCAGCTGACTGTTCATGTGGCTAAAGGCTTAATGTGAACCAACAGTAGGAAGTGGTGGCTAAAAAGAATGAATATAGCGTGTGCTTCCTCAGTCGAAATATTAATAGTTCACTGTAATCTGCACTGGTTGCACTGCATTGGGAATAATTTGTTTAGTTCCAAGAACATTCGGGAGAGACTTTGACAAAGCAGAGTAGCTACTAAAAGAGTGCTGAATCCAATCCAAGGTACACTTATTGGACTCCTGTTTTGGGCAAGCAATATGCTAACCAGTCTCTAGACTCAAGGACTTGAAAATTTGAGTGGAGACCCCAACAGGTACACACGTAACTGTAAAACGAAGCCAACCATGAAGCCAAGAAGCACAAAGAGTGTGCTATGGGAATTCAGGTGTTGGAATAGCCATAGGATTTCTATGGGAAATGAGGACTAGGGCAGAGGAAGCCTTAAAAGCAAAGTTGCAGGGACAGGAAAACTCAAGGCATGTCTAGGGAATACTGAGTAGCCTAGGTTGCCTGGAACAATGGGGTGGGCCTGTGTAGGAAGTGAAGCTGAGAAAAGATGGTGTGGGCTGGAGCCCGAGGGCATTGACTGGTAGGCAGTGGGAGGCATCTGGTAATAATGATGCATGAGGATCAGTTGGAGAAAAAAATGCATATTTAATCTGTAAAAAAGAATGTAAAAGTCCCCTTGGTAAATATAGGCCAGGCTTGTTTGAGGTTCCTGAAGAAGTAAAAATTTATCACAAGGGGAAAGGGTCATAAGGAACAAGATTTGGGGTTTTTTCTAAGCACTGTGGGATTTGCCGGGGGGGGGCGGGTTGTTTTGTTTTTGTTTTAAAATCAAAGCTGCCTGGTAGTAAAGACTTACCCTAGGAGATTGTGAGTGCCATTATAGATGAACTCAGAGTTTGATAACTGATTTAGAATTCGGGGGAAGTGCTGCTGCTTCACCAAGTGGTCTGGGAGTTCCAGAAATTACCCAAGGTCTTTGCAATGTGTAATTTTCCACGGTTGAGTTTTATTTCTTTCTTCTTTGATTTAGGATATGTGTGAGTATGTCACCTTCTAAATAAAGCTGTCATGTTATGACTCTCCAGTTCACTGAGGGATGTGCAGGGTCCCAGTGCTCTGACAATAGCCACTCCCATCACTGCATCATTTCACATTATACACATATTTTGTTACTGTGGCATATGACTTCCTTTCACATATAAATCTGGACGGATTTTTGTCACAATTCCCCATTAGGTGGATCAAATGCAAACCAACAATTGATACAAGTGTAATGTGAAGAATTTATTTCACAGAGGCTCTCCAAGGCAGTAGAAGTAGTGATTCAACTGGGATTCTAGAATTGGAAAGACGTCAGATGCCAGCAATGCCACTTACTAGCTGTGTAATTCTAAGCAAGTGACTTCCCCTTCCTGTTTCTTAATCCATGAATATGACTTAATCATTGTCCGTTCACACCTTGAAGGGTTGCTTAAGAGGATTAAAGGAGACAAAACACTTAGCACAGTGCCTGGCAGTAGAGGCTCTAACTTTACTGAGGTCTCATGTTTTGCAGTAGTGTTCCAAAGAGCACTTAAGAGCTATTTAAAAAAAATTTTTTTAAACAAAAATAAAAGCATAACTGTCATCATGTGACAGATATTCTTCTAAGAGATCGTATACGTCCATTGTTTGCTTTTTAGAACAACTCTATTTACTAAGACTTTGAAAAGGTTACATATCTCAGCCAGCCACAAGGGAGTTAGTGGGGGAGCTGAGATTCAAACGAAGCTAGCTCCAGAGTTCACATTGATTAGAACCATTTCCATCCAATAAATACCAACACATTTTCCTGTTTTCCCCCCAATTCCATTTCGAATTACTCTGCTATACAATTTGATGTGTCGATGTGTTTTATTTGTTTAGGCCAGTTTCACAATAATTTTTTTTAAAGTCCTATTGATTGTAATAAATACCTCAAGAGCTTAATTTTCTTGTCTTTGGCCAGAGTATCAAGAAGGTCCTTAAATGTTGAAAGAATGCATGACTATGGGGAAAAAAATTTAGTTGTAGAAGCCATTAATGGTCACTCTTAAAAGAAGCAAATTATTCTGAATGTAATCTCACTACCTTCCGTAATTTTGTAATTCTCTGAATCCTCCATTTGAAATCAGTTTTGTACTCAGCTTCCCTTTATCTTGATTACAAGTCTTTTATACCATCTTCCTTTTTAACAATGTCCCCAGTTCATTCTTTCTTTCTTTCTCTCTCTGTCTCTCTCTTTTAAAATTATTTAGTGTGACCATACTTTACTCATATGTACTCATTCACTAGTTGTATTCATTCCAAACCCCGATAACTGTATCATCCATCACTCATCCTTGTTCTAAATTCCAGGTTAAAAGATTATTTTCAGCCAGGCATGGTGGCTCAGCCTATAATCCCAGCACTTTGGGAGCCTGAGGCGAGAGGATTGCCTGAGCCTGGGGGTTCGAGCCCAGCCTGGGCAACTAGGCGAGACCTCATCTTACAATAAATCACACACACACAAAAAACTAGCCAGGTGTGGTGGCATGCGTTTGTAGTTCCAGCTACTTGGAAGGCTGAGGCAGAAGGATCACCTAAGCCCAGCAAGTCGAGGCTGCGATGGCCATGAGTGTGCCACTGCACTCCAGCCTGGGTGACAACAGTGAGACTCCAACTAAAAATATATATATATTTTACCAACCCATCCAAATGCAGCATCAGTCTCAAGGCAACCAAAAGTCTCTTGAACATCCTTTCTTTGTACACCTTCTTGGAGCCCTGAAATCTATTTCACATAAGTGAAGTTTGATGTAGGAACTGTTCATAATTTTCTTTGGAGAATTTTTGGCGGTTTCTAAATAAATGCCCCTTGAAAAAACATCAAAATATGGTGCTGAGAAGCAGATAGAAAGTCTGTGCGTTGTTATTGCAAAACTGAAGTAGACTACTCAGAAACAACTCACTGCTAGGGAGTTGGAACAAAACTATAAAAGTGTTGTGCCACTACTTGTGGAATATACCAGGAATAACTCAATTCCATTGTTGCCCTGAGGCCTGGGGGCAAAAATTGCAACTTTTCCTGTTCCACAAGGAGAGGAGAAAAGCCAACCCATTCGAGTTTATTCCAACAGTTTTTTCACTCTATGAAGCGATACTGCTTTATTGTTTGGCTCAGGTAGTTGGGAGAATAATCTTCCACTCCCTGGGTGCGACTATTCCTTTATAGATTAGATAAGAACAATTGATGAGCTTTTAAATGCTGAGAAAACTAATCAGAACTTAAAAGAGGGTGCTGCTGGCCACAGCCCAAAAATATGCTGGCTGAGATAAAAGCACCTACTGAGCTTTTTCTCGGTTCCATAGTTCTCTGCTTTTCGTCTCCCTTTCTTCTCTACCTTTTCTCTTTTCTCTCTCTCCTCCTGTCATTCTCTCAACTCTCATGTCTGCCCAATCTTCTCTTTCGCCTTTCCTCAGCCCCCAGCTCTAGCCTCAAAGATTTAATTTTGCTCTCTCTTTCTTAGCAGGCCAAAATGTGGACCTGAATTTTTTTAAAATGTACTCTTTTATATAGTAGATAAGATTCATACCTCTGGACTTAATTTAGAAAATAGATAGGGAAGCATGTTTTATTTTCTGGTCGTTTCATATATGTATATGAAATGTGTAAGATTTTTGTAAAAATCTTCATTTCAGTTTCAACCAACAAACTTCACCTCGGTACATCTCAGGGTGCCAGGTTGCATTATGGTTTCAGAATCTTTTGATGTCAAGGAGTGGGTTGTGGGGAGGTGGGTGGACATCGGTTCACACAGGTGTCTGTGGCTCCCTCTGGCCCTGTGAGTTCGGTGCTGCCCAGCCTCGTTGCTAGGCCTGGAGTCACACGCCTGCATCAGCTGTTCTTTTGGGGAAGCAGGGCCAGGTCGAACTGGTCTTTAACATTCATATATCGCCTTCAGCTTCTGTGAGGCTTTCATTTCAAACCCTTTTCTTCTGTGAGGGACAGGCCTTCCATGGGAAGAAAGGACACCCCTTGAGTCTGACATGTTCTGCAGTCAACTTGAGGCACCCTTTGGTTAATTTTGGACAAGTCGAGCCCAGTTGTGGAATTCAGTCTCATTTAGCATTCTGCCAGCTAGGAAACGTGCTGTCTTGATCATCTTCCTAAGAAAGTCACTCAGGAAGCTCTTTTCCCTAACAAGAAACACAAGCCAAAGTAAAGACGCTGGAAGTTGCAAACCGCTCATCCAGTGATTGGTTGTAAGGCATGATTCTTTTGGGAAAAAAGAGAGAGGGGTTGGGGCTCTGGCCCCCAAAGAACTTCCTCTCATTAAACCAAAGCAATTCACTGCTCTCCTCAGGCTCTTTCTGTGAGCGAATTTACCTGCTCTCCTCAAAGTCCCTGGTGGGTGCTGGTGGATGGCCCACCTCAAGGAGGCATGGCCTTCCACATGATGGAGGCCTCTGTCCAAAAGCCGGGCTTTACAGGTAAAACCAAGAGTTACTTTGGTCAGCCTATCACCCCCACAGCCCAACTCACACTTTTCTTTTTGCTGCTATTTTCTGTGGTCCTGGGTTTCGAAGTCTTGGCAAGAGGACAGTCATTCCTTTGTGCTCGATTCTTACAATGAGGTAACCAAAGAAAGGGTCTTGGTCTGAGGCTGTCAGCTGTTACTAATCACTACTCCTCGGCTCATCGTGGGTCCCGCTCGCCTCTCCCTCTTGCTCTGCTTAGCACACATAAAGAAGATGAATTACTCTCTGGTTCCTCTTCAAAAAAGCATATTGTGCGGCACATTCCAATACTGTGAGCGAAGGACGGGCTAATGTGAAGGGTAAATGGGTATCTAAATCACCTCGCAGTGGGTCTTGTGCCGACAGCTGTGGGCCTCTGAGAAGTGAACTTCAGAGCTGCCCCTTCTGAGAGTTTCCAGCAACCTTGCTGAGAGTAAGAGGAAGTCCCTACAGTGGGCTCTCTGGCAAATAGCATCACCAGAAAGATCTCAGGGCCGTGTGAGGCTGTCATGAGAGCCTACTGAATGCTCATGACCAGTGTAGAGAGAAGTAAAGCTTGACCACTCAGAGAAGCCCACTGTCTGGCTACCCAGGAGAGGCAGTTTCCATCTCAATGTTTAACCCAAAGAGTACTAGAAGTTCTTGGATGTTAGAGGTAGTGGAGATCGAAGTTGGGCCTCAGTTTCCCCTCACTGCTTCCATATGAAAGTTCATTCTCGCCGGGCTCGGTGGCTCAGCCTGTAATCCCGCGCCTTTGGGAGTCTGAGGTGAGTGGATTGCCTAAGCCCGCGGGTTCGAGACCCGCCTGGGCAAGCGAGACCTCATCTCTACAATAAATAAAAAAAATTAGCCGGGCGTGGTAGCGTGCGCCTGTAGTTCCGGCTACTTGGAAGGCTGAGGCGGAAGGATTGCCGGAGCCCAGCAGGTTGAGGCTGCAGTGGCCGGGAGCGGCCACTGCACTCCAGTCTGGGCGACAGAGTGGGACTCCAACTCAAAAAAAAAAAAA
>CAUYQG010184603.1:0-11169 GCA_963574415.1 Tarsius wallacei
TATCTATAGAAAAGGGCCTGCTGAAATAATATTTTTTTTTTTTTTTTTTGAGTTTGAGTCTCACTCTGTCGCCCAGACTGGAGTGCAGTGGCCGCTCCTGGCCACCACAGCCTCGACCTTCTGGGCTCAGGCGATCCTTCCGCCTCAGCCTTCCAAGTAGCTGGAATTACAGGTGCGCGCTACCACGCCCGGCTGATTTTTTGATTTATTGTAGAAATGAGGTCTCGCTTGCCCAGGCGGGTCTCGAACCCGCGGGCTTAGGCAATCCACTCACCTCAGCCTCCCAAAGGCGCGGGATTACAGGCTGAGCCACCGAGCCCGGCTCTGCTGAAATAATATATACCTGTAGCATGAAGTGAGCATTATGCGGCCATCTAAAACAATGAGACATTGTTACGCTCTGATAGGGAAAGTTCTCTAAAATATATTAAGTAAAAAACAAAAACGTCAAGCAAATCAGTATGTAGAACATCCTAACATTTGTTAAAGATATTCATGTGTGCTGTACATTCCTGGAATACGGTGAATAAATGGTGGTTACCTCTTAGAATAAGAACTGGGTAGCTTGGGCAGACATTTTCGCCATATGCACATTTTGAATTTTATGCCAGGTGCTCGATTTACTGATTCTCTGCAGTGAGTTCTGAAACGAAGCAAGTCAACACTTAAGTGAGTGGGATTGTATTTTGGATTCTGCTGCAAATTCACTTGAAATCCACCAGATGGCACAAGAAAATGCAGCGTGAACAAATTTGGAGAGGTTGGTGCAGGTAACAAATTGGGGTTGGTGAGAAACCAGTGCTCAGTAGAACAAAGGTTTTCTCCAAACTGAGTCCAGGAGGGTGGATTCAAATTCCTGTCTAGCCTTGAACCTCAAGGCCATGATTTTGTCATGTCAGCCAGGTGATGCTGGGGAATCACTAAATGGTGTCAACGATTATAAACACGAATTATCTATATATCACAGCCTCTGCGTGAATGGCTTATTGAACGCACTCATGTATTCAGAGTCAATTTCTCTTTTCTTTTTTTCTTCCTTAATCCATACTTAATGCTTTATGAAAAGAGGTATTTGTTTCGTGGTAAGCCACATTTCTTTAATTAAAGGAGGAGGGTTGGGAGAGATTCATTGGAAAAGGAGACAATTCTGGTTTCACAATATGCACTATTTATGAGGGTGCTTTGCTGTTGAAACCTATTAGAGGCTAGCCTAGCCCAGTTTGCCTCTTGCCCTCCCAGGAGACAATTACTGTCCTGCATAACAATTTGAAGCAAATATCGGATGTGGTTGAAAGAACAGTTGTGGCCCTCTCTCCAGCAACCGTTTCTGCTTAGATTTCTTAATTGTTTCCACCACTTCCTTTACTGGGCTTGTGGTCTTCTGGGTTTTGCAGGATCCTGAGCTTTAATAAAAGCCTCCCATCCTCTCTGGAATTCACATGTGCGAGCAGATACTTCCTGGACCCTTGAGCAGCAGCACCTTAGAGAAGTGGTTCCAGCCAGACCCACCCAGTGCTTATGCAGATGGGAGTCTTTGCAAAGCCATGACTTCTTGGCCACCAGGAAGAAGACCCGATGGGTCCAAGTCGCCCCCTCACCTACTCATTCAGCATAGATTTCCCTCTCTCCATTCCCAGAGTTCCCATTTGTGCTTAGTCCCTACTGAGAGGGTCATTGCCAATGGCTTTCTCCTTCCACCTTCTTGCAGACCTGTTTTTGCATGGTAAGATAGGACTTCAAAGAAGGGAACCAGACAGGAAGATTCATTAACAGTACAGTGTTCAGAGTTGAAGTACGCGGGTAGAGAGATAGCGGGGGACATGTAGGGTTACTGGAGAAATCACCACCTTTTTCAATAAAATGAGAAACTAGCCCTTTAATCAATACTGTCTGTGGTCTGTGAGCAAAATGCTGACATGGAAGGTAGAGGCAGCCAGGTGTAGGGGACCAGGAGTCAGAGGAGTCTCATTTCAGCACTGTGACCTCATTTTAGGAATATAGCACACTTGTCACTCTGTGTCTCAGTGTCTTCTTCTCTACAACTGGATAGCAGTTATCCACCCAGTATACCTCAAATAACTGTTGTGAAGAAAGACAAAATTAAATAGCTATTTAAAAGAAATTTGAAACTGGTGAAATGTTTTGCCCCCATAGGATATTAAACAGCATTAAAACCGTAGCAGAACTAGCTTATGTATTGGAAGGTGTGTTGGTAAGAAATTAGGGCTGTGATGGGAGCTATGATACACTTCAATGGTGGCTTTGGCAGGATATGAGGCAGTAAGAGCCTGACTAGCTTGACACATTTGAGGCCAAGTGCTGAGCAGTCAAATTCATTACTATTCTTTTGAGTATGAGGTGAATGCAAGGAAAGTTCCTCTGCCCTAAGTAAAGAGCTGGCTGCCTTTCGAGGAGTTGAGACTCTTTAGTCAAACCATGCAAAGTGCTGTTAGAGGCATTGCATTAGTCTTTCTTGTCAATGAATGACAAATCAAATTCAAATACTTGTAATTTCCTATTTGTGTCTTAAACAATTCTGGGCACCTGCCAGTTTGCATACCCCGATTCTTTGCTTTTCAAATGGACTTACAAAGGTGGTCGTTAAAGAGTCTGGAATCGTACTCTTAATTCTCTCTAAACTATTTTGGCCAGATTACCGTTACACATACCATTTCCTTTTTACTCTTTCACAGTCTGCAATAATATTTGATTCGATTTTTTTTTTCAGCGAGTTCCCCCCACCTTTAATGCTATAAGTCTTACACTACATATACATTTAAGCAGTGGTCCACCTATAGAGTATGAAGAACTTCCACAAGACCATTAACCCACAAAACACTCTGTAATATAGATGTCTCCTCTCCTTTACAGATGAAGAAGCAGACTCAAAGCTATTTACTGATTTGTTCAAAGACGTAGTTTGTAAATTCAAAACCAAAATGAATACTCTGCTCTGCATATTATCCACACTTTAGCAACACCATATAAGAAGTCCCAGCAGTCTGGGAGACACTAGAAACTCATGACGCTGAATGGAAGAAGTGACACATGACACCTGTCATGTAGCATATAGTCATGGCTATTGGCAGTCATGGCTATTGGCAGTTGTACACTAGTTTTTCCAAAATGTGTTGGACTATGAGCCCCTAAAAGGCTTCCTTGCAAATATATTTGGGAAATACTGCATATTATAGCCCCCTCTGGTCTCATCATTGACATTAGCATTGTCAAGGCCCTGAGAAGTCCTCCACTAGAGAAATCTGTTTTACCTTGTTTGACCCCATATTTCCCAAGCTTATTTGGGCACAGACTTCTTTATATAACATCTATTAAATCTATTAAAATCCTGCAAAATTAGTGTGCCATGCAGGGAATACAATTTTGGAGAGATGTATAAAAATGATTTGAGGGAAGTTGAGAAAGTCAGAGAAGGTAATCAGAGGGGATTTAAATTAGTTAAGAAAAAGTATGTGAGAAGAAAGAGGCAATGTGGTCAAAGGATATCCACCCAGGAGTCTGTGAAATTGGTGCTGCTCTTGTGTGTGTCCTGCCTTTTATAGCAACTCAGCTCCAGGTACTGATCCAACTCCAGGCCTCAATTTCTCCATCTCCAAGCTGAAGAGGTTTGCCTGGGCTTTCCCTAAAGCTGTTTCTTCTTCTAAATATCATCACCTCCCCACCACCCTACCCCAAGGGATCCTGAAACTAGCTGTGAACATTTTTGTTTGCAACCTTTTACTTTGATATAACTTGACATTTACAGAAAAGTGATGAAAATGTTACACAAGAAATTTCCTTTCTTCCAATTCATTCACTGTTTACATTTTGCCCCATTTGCTGTCTGGTTCTCCCTCTATCTCCCTCCCTCTGTCTCCCTGGCCCCCACTCTGTCTCATATTCTTTTTTTCTGAATCATTTGAGAGTAAGTTGGAGACATGCCCCTTTACCTTTAAATACTTCAGGGTAAATTTTCTAAGAATTAGGCCATGCTCTTACATATCCACAATATCATTATCAAAATCAAGTACTTAACTTTTATATAAAAATGTGATATAATTCAGTCAATAATCAAATTTCAAAAATCAAATTCAAATTTAAAAATCAAATTCCCCACCTCCAGCAAAACTTAAATAACTTTTCAGAGCAGGCAAGGTTAAGTCTATTTGAAATAATTTATCCACCTAAAATGAAACAAATGGAGTATCTCATTCCCCCTTTTCTCCTATTTTAGCACTGGATACATAGGTAGAAGAGACAGAGAGGACAGGAGTGAAAACAAAACAAGGTTAAGCAATCAACTTAGCCTTGGTGTGTCTGCTAACCTGTACAAGATCAAATGTCTCCATGTTGATTCTTTCACTAAAAGTCTGAGATTTACAATGTTGTTTTTTTTAACTATCTGGTTGATGGTGAAAATCAGTCCTTTCTGGGGAAAAAAATAGTCATTCCTTCCTTTACTCATTGTCACCATGGGTGCACATCTCCTTCACCAGATTGTAAGTGCCTTGGAATGACAGCTAGCCAGTGAGAGATCTGGTTGTCTAGAGAAGGTTTAGGTAAAAAAGCAGGGGTATATTTGGAAAGATAGGTTTGGTACAAGTCTTGAATACTTAAATATGTCACTTAGAGCCGGGCTCGGTGACTCAGCCTGTAATCCCGCGCTTTGGGAGGCTGAGGTGAGTGGATTGCCTGAGCCCGCGGGTTCGAGACCCGCCTGGGCAAGCGAGACCTCATCTCTACAATAAATCAAAATATTAGCTGGGCGTGGTAGCGCGCGCCTGTAGTTGCAGCTACTTGGAAGGCTGAGACGGAAGGATCACCGGAGCCCAGCAGGTCGAGGCGACAGAGTGAGACTCCAACTCAAAAAAAAAAAAATTAAAAATAAATAAATAAATAAATATGTCACTTAGCATTTAATTCTTTTTTTTTTTTCCTTATCCTCTGAAAAGAAAGTTTACATCATAACGTTCCAGGAGCTTAGGGCAGTTGAAAGAGCACAGATTTTGAAGTCCTAAGGGTCAATCTCAGCTTAGATGCTTATTAGTTGAGTTATGTCCCTCAACTACTCTGGATCTCATTTCTAAAAGTGGACCCAGAGGTGGGCTTCCATGAGCTAACATATAGAAGGTGTTGGTCCTTCCTCTTGTCACCTCTCTATATATCATATCCTCAAATACTCTCCTTTATTAAATGCTAAAGATCTAAAATCAACTCATAAGCATTTAATATTTACCTGGGATCTACAACTTCCAGAGAAGGAGTCACAGAATAGGAATATTGTGATGCTATAAAACATCTCAGTGATGGCAGTTTTGACATGTCAGCCTGGATTGTATTGATTGTTTCCCTTTTATGTGTGTTTGCTTGCTATCATCTTCCCACATTTCTCCATTGTGATTGGTAACCTTCAGCACAACAGTCTGGGTTTCACAATAAAGAGTCCACCTGCAGGTGGTAAGAAAATGAAGCCAAGGGTCTCTCTCTTCCCCTCCTTGATGAAAAAGACTGGGTCAACTGCTCAGAGGAAGTTGGTTAGAAAACATGTATGTCTGTGAACTTTGGAAACTTCCCCTTTCTTACTCCAGCTTTTAGAGAAATTTTTACTCTCTTCAGAGACCCTTCTGGAAGGAAGATTTTGATGAAGTCAGGTGTCTGTGGGAGACTCTTCTCATCTGGAGCCAGTGCTGAGGGGAGCACCATTTCAGGAGTCCCCACACATGCTGTATATTCAGCTCTGGCAAATAAATTCCACAAGGCATGTGTGGCCACCATTCCCATCCTTCTTTTAAAAAGCAAACAGTGGGTATGTGGCCGCAATAGCCAACAGATACCAAATATATCCCAGGCCCTCATTGTAGGCAAAGGTTAGTTGTTGCAGAGAGAAGCCAACTGCCTTC
Source organism: Tarsius wallacei (assembly GCA_963574415.1). Taxonomy (NCBI): domain Eukaryota; kingdom Metazoa; phylum Chordata; class Mammalia; order Primates; family Tarsiidae; genus Tarsius; species Tarsius wallacei. The sequence continues at coordinate 5,898 of CAUYQG010184603.1, forward strand.
AGGCCATTCTTTCGACTTTGGGTGGGTAGTTAGGTAAGAAAAGGAGGGGGTTGAAAACAAGATGAAACAAAAGTGATGAAAGGAAACCATTTCATTTAAGGGGCTCTCAAGGAAAGCAGTGATTCCCCTACAACCCCCCTCTTCCCCAGCCAAGTGTAGACTTGCTCAACACAACGACTGGCATTTCCGTTCTCAGGTACCAACACTCCAAGTAAGAAACTTGCTCGCGCAATTGTGTTTTTATGGACTCCTGTGATATGTCCGATGAATTGAGTTAATTCATTCTCTGACTTAACTGGCAACATTTAATGGTTCACACTGAAAGCATGAATAACCGTTTTGTTCCTTGAATGACTCTAGTTTAATGCCTCCTGATGTCAGTGTATTTTGCCCAGAGTAAAACTTGCTATATGAATTATTCACTGCTTGATGGAATGAATGGGGCCATGCTTGCCCACAGAATGTTAGCTATGGCCATCTGACACGATGGGGCACAGTGGATGTGTACAAAGAACAATGGGTAATTTAGAATGTCATTCCAGGGCTCAGTCACAGCTGTTAAGATCTTTATAGAAAGCATAGCACCTTTTTGTCTTGTGCCACACAACATGATAGCCTCAGTGAACCAAGAAACTCTTAGTCTCAAAAAAAAAAAAACCAAATATGGTTTAGCAGTGGGCACTTTTATCTTTGATTAAACTTTGGTTAGTGGAGGGTGAGGGGCAACGGGGCATAAAACTGTATTTAAGACGAATTTAAGATAAAAATAGTAAATTAGTAATTTTTATTATAGTGGTTATACTGATGTGAAAAGAAATATTTTTGATGAAGGAGAAACAATAGGTGACTAATAATGGGGAATCTTAGCTTTGATTTAGAGTCAAGGAGATTCAGGCCTCTCTAGTTTAAGAGCATTTGGGGTGAGTTATTTCCCTGGCTACAGTGTCTAGATTCACTACTGAAATGCTTCTGGTTTAAAAAGAACAATTTATAATCTGGTGAGACAGTTAATGTAGCACAGTGGGAGCTGATAAATGAACCACTGAGTTTACTTATACAAATAAATGGGGCATTAATCTTGACTTTGAATTTCCCCACTGGGTTTTCTTTATAACCATTTGTGATGTTGTGAGTGACAGGAAGAAATGATTGGCAAGTTATAATGGTTGGCAAAACTTTTCTAAATGTCTTTAAACTTTGTAAATGTGACAAATAAGCCTTGAAGTTGAAATATGGATTACATAGCTTAATCCTTTCAGTATTTATAGCTTAGTAGTGGGCAGCTTGTTAAGGTGGCTAGTGTATTCAAAAGGCACCCTGAGACACAGCTGAAATGCCCGCTGAACTTTGTTTGAGTCTTTCTGCAGCAGGGTTGAGTAACTCCACCAGGGTCTTGCTAGCATCTGTGTTCTCAGTATAGATTCATTGGAGAAGTGTCTACTCCTGATTCAAACAGCTCTGGCCAAGAGGTATCACACAAACATGACTTCAGGGTTCTATTCCTATTATGAATGGAGAGTTAATTCTCAGAGAGGGGAAATCAAGGACTAGGAAACCACCTGTGATGGGCTGAATAATTCCCCCCCATCCCCCATGCCAAAGACATCCATGTCTTGATTCCTGGAACCCATAATTGTTACCTTGGTTAAATTAAGAATCTTGCCATGGGGAGATTATCTTGCATTATCTGGATGAGCACTAAATATAATCACAAGGGTCCTTATACAAGGGAGACAAGAAGGTTAGAGGAGGATATAGGAGAGGTGAGGATAGAAACAAGAGGCTGGAGTGGTAGAAAGAAGTGCTTGTAAGTAAGCTAAGGTATGCAGACAGCTTCTAGTAACTAGAGAAAGCAAGGAAGGAGGAAGGTTCTAGAAGAAACAAGCTCTGCTGAACCAAATAAAAATCACAATTGCATTTACAATAGCAACCAAAAAAAATGAAATACCTTGGCATCTTTCTAGCCAGAGAAGTGAAAGACGTTTACAACAAAAACTACAAAACCTTGCTCAAAGAGATCAGAGATGACACAAACAAATGGAAAAATACTCCATGCTCATGGACTGGAAGAATCAACATTTTAAGATGTCCATCCTACTCAAGGCAATTTACAGATTTAATGCAATACCCATTAAATTACCAGCATCATTCTTCTCCGACCTGGAAAACAATACAGAAATTCATATGGAAACATAAACGACCACGAATAGTCAAAACAATCCTCAGCAAAAGAAACAAAGCAGGAGGTATCACACTTCCAGACTTTAAACTTTACTATAAGGTTACAATAATCAAACAGCCTGGTATTGATACAAAAACAGGCATATAGACCAATGGAATAGGATATAGATTCCAGAAGCAAAACCTCAATTTCTAAACCGAGTCATCTTTGACAAAGCCTCCACTAACAGTAAATGGTGCTGGGAAAACTGGCTAACTGCATGCAGAAGATTAAAACAAGACCTATCACCATACACAAAAATCAACTCTAAATGGATCAAAGACATAAACATAAGCCTCAAACTATAAGAACCTTAGAAAATGTAGGAGACACCCTCATGGAAATGGAACTGGCAACCAATTCCTGATCAAAACCCCAAAGTCCATGCCATAAGAGATAAGACAGACAAGTGGGACCTCAACAAACTGAAAAGCCTCTGCAAAGCAAAAGAAACCATCAAGAGAGTTGGGAGACGGCCCACAGAATGGGAAAAAATATTTGCCAACTGTATATCTGACAAAGGCCTAACATCTAGAATCTGCAAGGAACTCAAACATGCAGAAAAGAAAAAAACAAACAGCTCTATTTTAAAATGGGCAAAAGATATGAATAGACACTTCTCTAAAGAAGACATATGAGCAGCCAACAGACGTGTGAAAAAATGCTCAGCCTCACTAGTCATCAAAGAAATGCAAATTAAAACCACGCTGAGATACCACCTAATTTCAGTCAGGCTGGCCATCATCAATAACTCAAAAAACAGATGCTGGAGAGGGTGTGGAGTAAAGGGAATACTTCTACATTGTTGGTGGAATTGTAAACTAGTAAAACCTCTGTGGAAAACAGCATGGTGATTCCTACAAGACTTAAAAATTGACCTTCCATAAGACTCAGCAATCCTCCTTCTGGGAATATATCCAGCGGAACTCAAATCATTCTATGAAAAAAACATGCATGCACATGTTTATTGCAACATTATTCACAATAGCAAAAACATGGAACCAACTGTGCTGCCCATTGAAAGTGAACTGGATTTAAAAAAATGAGGTACATATACACGATGGAATATTGCACAGCCATAAAGAAGGACAGAATTATAAACTGCACAGCAACTTGGATGGACTTAGGGTCTATACTCAGTTATCTATCACAGAAACAAAAAGCTGAGTACCACATGTTCTCACTCATAAGTGGATCCTGAACAATTATCATAATACTATAAGAAAGGGATTGGCAGTAGAGGGAAACTGCCAGGAGGGAAACTGCACACTTCATCAAACCAGGTGAAGTGGGGACCAAAGTGAGGCCCAAACTTTACCTATACAATTTGTATACCTAACCCTGAATTATACCCTACATCTTTAAAATAAAAAGTTTTTAAAAAAAGAAACCAGCTCTGCCAACACCCTGACTTTAGTCCAGTGAACTGATTTCAGACTGTGGTCTCTAGAACTGTAAGATAATGAATCTTTGTTGCTGTACGCTATTAAGTTTGTGGTAACTTGTGGACAGCATTAATTAAAAAATAATATCACACCTAAATGATCCCTCTTTCACTGGCATTATAAATACCACACAAGGATCTTATCTTCCTTGCTCCTCACCCCCAGGTAAGTTTTAAAGCCTAGTTTCATCATGTCATCTACAAAGTCTTGTTAGTTCACTGTAAAAGAACTGTTGAAAATAGACCAAGTCACTTCCTCGGAATCAGAAAATTCTTTGTGTTCCTGAACATACTGTATACTCAACAGGGAGGTCTATATTTTTTAAAGGGAAGTAAAGTCTTCCACTTTGCATATAGTAAAACTCAAGTAACTGTTGATGCAAGGACAAATAAATGCATGCAGGAACACACACAAAAAAGCCATTGAAACTTGACAAGTAACTCAACTGTTTCTGCCCATGTTAAATGAGTTTCCATGCTAAACTCATTGTAAGATATAATAAATGAAAAAATCAAGTAGATTCCAAATTAGCCTTTGTTTTCATTTGAGTTTAATAAAAATGCTAAAGGAAAACCTGATTCAGTCTTCTAATATAACTCTGAGCTTTTTTTGGGAATATGTCTGCAAAAACTATGTCTTCTTTTTACTTCTTTTCCCTTGCATTTGTATCCGCCAGAGCATACATCACTACAAAAGCTCACTTTATGGAAAAAGAATGTCAGGTTCATTGCAATTTGATCCCACTGGTCCTGTGCGACAGCCTGAGACCTAGTCTTGGATTTTCAATTCTCAGTTACTTTCACATTCCCCATGTCTTAACATGGGGAGGGAGTGTTAAACAATTATTAAAAACGTAAAAGTCTCCTGAGTTTTTATGAACAAGTTCAAGGCCTTTCTGATCTTCATTCTCCTTCAATAATATCTGTAGTGCTGAACATAGCTGATCACTCTGTCCCTCTTGAAACTCTCTCCTGTTTTATTGCTGTAACTTTGCACTGCCTTGATCCCCCGCCCCCAACTGTCCAACTGTTCATCCATCAGCTCCTCTTCCCCAGCTTTCACTTTGCTTGTAAGCATCTCCCCAGTCTCAGTGCTTATGTGTTGTTTTCTTTCTTCTCAGTGGTCACTTCTATTTTGATGACAACTCAAGAGTCTTCTTTCTCCTAACCTCTAATATAGTCTCTAAAACCAACCTCCAGGTGATGTTACTTGAATAGTTTATCACTTCTAATATATCCATGACTTTGAAAATGTTCATAGTTTCTTTTCCTCCAGGGCCTTTGCACGTGATGTTCCCTGCCTGAGTTTCTTTCTTCTCTTCCCTTTGCTTATCAAACTCTTAGACATCCCACTATAAATGCCCCTTCCTCGTGAAAGTATTATCTGATCACCCAGACCAGATCAAATACCCATTGTAGGCTCTCTTAGCATCTGGTGGAAGAAAATAATTTAAAACTACTCTTTAAGAGAGAAAATATGTAGTAAAAATTACTTCCCCTGTAAGAAGAAAATTAGTTTTAATTAAAGGGAAATTATAGCTGGGATCGGTGGCTCAGCCTGTAATCCCAGCACTTTGGGAGGCTGAGGTGAGTGGATTGCCAGAGCC
>CAUYQG010184604.1:0-16683 GCA_963574415.1 Tarsius wallacei
CCCCAGACAGCGAACACTGTACCCAACAGGTAATTTCTGAACCCTAACCTTCCTCACTGCCTCCCCAGTATCTATTATTTCCATCTTTGTGGTCACATATAAGTGAGACTATGTGGTGTTTGGTTTTCTATTTCTGGGTCAGTTCTCTTAGGATGATGTTCTCCAGCTCCACTCATGTTGCTGTAAAGAACATGATTTCATTCTTTTTTTTATGGCTGTGCAGTATTCCATGGTGTATATATATCACGTTTTTTTAAATCAAGTATATTGTTGGTGGACACTTAGGTTGGTTCCATGATTTTGGTATTGTGAATAGTGCTGCAATGAACATACAAGTATAGGTATTTTTCTTATACAATGACTTCCTTTGGGTAGTAGTGGGATTGCTGGATTGAATGGTATTTTGATTTTTAGTTCTTTAAGAAATTGCAGTATTGTTTCCCATAGAAGTTGAATGAGTTTACAATCCCACGAACAGTAAATGTTCCCTATTTTCCGCAACCGTGTCAAATCTATTGTTCTTTGACTTTAATGATAGCATCTTGGGCTGGTATAAAATGATATCTCACTGTGGTTTTAATTTGCATTTCTCTGACGATTAGTGATGGTGAGCATTTTTTCAAATGTTTGTTGGCCACTTGTATGTCTTCTTTTGAGAAGTGTCTAGTCATGTCCTTCGCCCATTTTGTTTTATTTTGCTTGAGTCAGGGTCCCACTCTATTGTTCAGGCTGGAGTAGTGTTGCATGGTCCAAGCTCACCTCATAGCTCACCACAGCCTCAAACTTCTGGGCTCAAGTGATCCTCCCACTTCAGCCTCCTGAGTAGCTGGGACTACAGGTGTGTGCATTATGCCTGGCTAACTTTTAAAACATTTTTGTAGAGGTGAGGTAGTACACTTCTCGGGCTGGTCTTGAGCTCCTGGGCTCAAGCAGTCCTCCCACCTCAGCCTTCCAAAGTTCTGAGATTACAGATGTGAACCACCATGTCCAGCCTTTTGCCCACTTTTGATGGGGTTGTTTCTTTCATGTTGAGTTGTTTGAGTTCTTTGTAGATTCTGGATATTAGTCCTTTGTCTGAGGTACAATTTGCAAATATTTTTGCCACTCCATACATTTGCTGTTCACTCTGTTGATTATTTCTTTTGCTGAGCAGAAGCTTTTTAGTTCAAGTCCCATTTGTCGATTTTTGTTCTTATTGTAATTCTTTTTGGGGTCTTCACCATAAATTCTTTACCCAAGCTGATGTCCAAAAGAGTGTTTTCTACATGTTCTTCCAGGATTTTTGTAGTTTCAAATCTTGCGTTTAAATCTTTGATACCTCTTGAGTTAATTTTATATATGGTGATACAGGGATCCAGTTTCATTCTTATGAATTTGGCTAACCAGTTTTCCCAGCACCATTTATTAAACAGGGTGTCCTTTCCCCATTGTTTATTTTTATTAGTTGGTTGTAGATATGTGACTTTATTTCTGGGTTCTCTACTCTGTTGCATTGATCTATCTTTCAATTCTTGTACCAGTACCTTCTAGACCTAATAGACAACTTCAGTAAAGTCTTGGTATACAAAATCAACATACAAAAATCAGTAGTGTTTCTATAAACCAATAACACTCAAGCTGATAACCAAATAAAGAGCTCAACCCCATTTACAATAGCCACACACACACAAAGTACCTAGGAATACACCTAACCAAGGAGACGAAAGATCTCTACAAGAACTACATAACACTGATGAAAGAAATCATAGCCAACACAAATAAATGGAAGCACATCCCACACTCATGTATTGGAAGAATTGATATTGTCAAAATGATCACACTAGGCCGGGCTCGGTGGCTCAGCCTGTAATCCCACGCTTTGGGAGGCTGAGGTGAGTGGATTGCCTGAACCTGCGGGTTCGAGACCCGCCTGGGCAACTTGGCAAGACCTCATCTCTACAATAAAAATAAAAAAATTAGCCGGGCATGGTAGCGCACGCCTGTAGTTCCAGCTACTTGGAAGGCTGAGGTGGAAGGATTGCCGGAGCCCAGCAGATCGAGGCTGTGGTGGCCGGGAGTGGCCACTGTACTCCAGTCTGGGAGACAGAGTGCGACTCCAACTCAAAAAAAAAAATGATCACACTACCCAACGCAATTTACAGATTCAGTGCAATCCCTTTCAAAATACCAACATTTTTCACAGAACTAGAAGAAACAATCTTTTTTGTTGTTGTTGAACAAACTATTTTATTTATTTATTTATTAAATTTTTTATTTTAAATGTACAATCTTAAAGTTTATATGAAACCAAAAAAGAGCCCAAATAAACAAAGCAATCCTAAATAAAAAGAACCTGTGCAGAAGTATCAAATTCTACTACAACACATCCCTCCTGAATCACCCTTTCCCAATGGTATATAAGCCCTGCGTCTAGGGGGTGGTGATGATGTGGGATCCCCCAACCCGTCTCACCACTAGAGACATGGACATGGCATCTGTTTGTAAGTTTCAATTAAATGCTTCTTTCTTAAAAACTGGATATGTCAGTCTCTCTCTGACCTCTCAGATTCCCTGGCCTTTTAGGGGTTGGTTGCTATAGACCTGCCCAGTGCAAAACAGAAGGACTATGGTGGGAATTAAATGAGATAATGAAAGATCAAAGTAATCTTTCAATTCTGAAGGATTATGTAAATATAGTTGTTATTCATTTGATTAAGGAGATAAAGTAGATGCTGCTGCTTTTTCACCTTTTCTAAGCACCCAGGAGCAACATATTATGTTAGAAAGATTGAATTCTGGAGCCTCATCTGTAAAAGACTTAGAATTCTGATCCCTGCTTATTGTCTATAAGAGCCTTGGACAAGTCACTTAACCTCTTGGAGTCATCTTAATTTTCTCACTACTATAAGAAAAAACAAAAACAATACAGTGTTTACTTTCCATGTTTGTAGTAAGAATTCAGTATAATGACTGAATAGTGCTGGCACCAGGTAGATACTAAAAAACAAAAGCAAAGTCTAATCAGTGCATCTGTCCAATATATTGGTTCACTCAAATCCACCCTCCTATGCAGTCCTTTGTCTGGGGTATGTTTCTTTATTTCATCAAAACTTCACTGTAGCAATGTACCAGCAGTTCCATTTTAGACCGATCCTTTAAAGATGTGTTTTTGGTTGTACAATGACATTGCTTGCAATGAGGCAGTCAGGGCACCCAGATTCTGAAGGCAGAAATATCTCAAAGACCACACTTGAATCTAGACCCAATTCTGGGAGGAGGACATGGCATGGGAGGCATCTCAGAAAGTGACATCACCTCTAAGAATGAGATCTCCCGCCTCATGGTTCCACCCTAGGCAGCCTGGTCTGCTGTGTGACAATCAGACATCCTCTGTCGTGGCAGTTGCTGATCCTGGTTGCTGATTTCCCAATCTCTGGCTTAGAATATGTACCCACAAAACTAATCTGGCCCATAACTTCCCTTGTTAGCTCTGAATTTTCAGAATGAGAGTTCTTGCTCCGGTTAGGAGCTGTTTTTCAGAAGGCTTGTTTTATCAGTATCATCTAAGATGGGTAATATTTAGCCTAACAACTCAGCATGGGCCAAGATATTGTGGAATTGTACCATCATAGAATCCTAAAAGAGAAGAGATACTGCAAGGACCATAGACATCAACCAATCCAATGATCTCATAAGAGGAAACTGAGGCTAGAGTGAGGAAGCAAATTGAGTTACTACCAGTACTAAGAGGAAAACTCAGGGGTCTCAACTTCAGGTCCAATTTTTTTTTCCCATATCTTCCATCCATCTTTCCAACAAAGACCTACTAAGCACCACTATGTGCCAAGAACTATGATGAGAGCTGGGGATACAGGGGTGGCTAGTAGACAATTTGGTCATTTCATGCTGCCTTACCTGTACATGTTAGTAACATGGATTAATGAACCTCTCTGCCCACCACCACCACCGAGAGAGGGGGCAAGGGGCACGGCACACAATAGGTAAGATAAATAAAGAAGAATGTCTCTAACATGGGCTGCCACCTAACCATCCACCAATCCAAACTGGGCAGTAAAACTCGCCATGAAGGTATAAATATGAGAATACTGGGAACATGGCAGGGGTTGGGAGCAGGAAGTAGAAGGAAAGAAAAGTGCAGGCCTGGAGGGCAATAAAAGCAAACCTCCCTCTTCCTATTGGAGCTGAAGGGGAGGAGGAAAGTGTGCACCTGCATCAGCTTCATGATGAGTCTTAAGACTATTTCACTAGGGGAGGAATCCAATTTCTTAGAACAGGGGGTGAGGAAGGGAGCATTGGAGTTGAACACAAGAAGAGGAGGAAGCTGGCCTCAGCAGCCACCCCCTGCCATCCCCACCTCTGGGGCTCAGCAGCCATGCACCTATCCACTCCTAACCCCTAGGCTCCTCTCTCCAGGGCTCTCGCCTAAAGCAGTCAAGCCCACAGGTTGGCTGGGGGTCAGTTTTCCCAAAAGTGAGAAAGCTATGCTGTGCATCTATGCTCTGCGAGTCATTGCATTTCATTTATCTCCAAGGAAATTTATAGGATATCTGATAGCCACAGTGAGCTGAAAGGAAAAACTAAAACTTTTTCATGAACGATAACTAATAGAGAGAGTTTTAACCTCTCCCCCAAAGGAGTCAAGGGTGGTGTTATGTGAGAATAACAAGATCACCTCCTGTTCTAAGAAGCTATGTCAGAGGGCTAAGGACCCCGGGAAACGTCAGCTCCAGCACCAGTGAAACTATCTGACAAAATTCTGCCTTTTCTCCCTTGGAGCTAAGGTCTGCCAGGGCTGGGCAGGGAGAAAGCCCCCGTTCTATAAAGGGCCACCCCTCTCTACCTGCCCACCATGTTTCTGGCTGCCTCACAGGGACACATTTCAGCGGGATATGGTCTGAGAGGCTCCCAAAGCCACTGTACACATGTAACTTGACCCTGACCTAGTGGGGCTGTTAATCAACATTAGAGTCCCTTCTCTGACCTACTCTCCAAAAGCCTCTGTCAAAAGGCAAATCATACTATCCAAAGAGTATATTATTCTCTCTACTTTTGTAAATTAAAAAAAAAACCCAACAACTCTGCAATAAAGTTTTAAAAAATAAGGCAAGGTTACCTGGTGGGGATAATTCATTTACTCATTTGTGCCCATTAATTTATGAATTAACATTTGACAAAAGTTTACTGAGCTTCTGTTATGTGCCAAGCACCAACTTGGCTTTCTTAGTTTTTAATCCTCTGCCATAAGGCAGTGAATAAGAATCTCTGTAGGTGAGGCTTGGCATTTTATAATTTATGCAGGAGATCTGAGCATGCAGCCAGGGTGGGGAATCACTGCTCTGAGGGAGCAATGCATGGAGGGGGAGAAAAGAGCCCTTGGGTAGATTTGGGTCCTGGTCGGACTCTGACCTTCCCTATCTGTGTGATGTTGACAACTTCATTTGCCTCTTTGGCTTTCAGTTAGGACTTTCTTCTGGAAAATGAGAGAATGAAACTTGGTTCTTTCCATCACTCCTCAGCTTCTTGGCCAGAACCTAAAGGTAAGTCTCTTTCAACTGTAACATCCCGAGATGGTACAAGAAATCTTGTGGTGAGAGGAACAAAGTGGAGACTTTCTGGGAGTCCCTGAAGTCACAGATGGTTAGGCTGATCCTCCTGTCCTTCATGCTGCCCCTTTTACCTGTTTACTCTCCATCAATCTCAGGTTAAATCAACTTAGCAGAAGAGGGTGGCAGCACCAGGGGCTGTTCCCAGCTATAAAAGATGCATTAGTCCCCATAATGGCTCACCTTCCCCAGACCACTTCCTCTATCTGGACATTTATGGGGTGGTGAATCAAGGGTTACCCAGGAGGGTCTCTGCACACTGCTGGCTTTGGCAAGGATCAACATTCTGAGAGGGTTCTGAGTCCTCACCAAGAAGAGGCCTCTGTAGGCCTGGCTTCCGAAGGCTGCAGGAAGAAAATACCCTAATTCGCTTTCTTCTGCCCAGGTCCCATGTGGGTATGGCGCACAAGAGATATACATCCCCACTCTTCTTTGGCTGGTAATAATGCAGGAAGATTTTCAGCTTATCCTTTTGGCCAATGGGAGATTATTAAGGAATGAGATATTGATAAATATGTATTCTGGAAAACTAACTTTATTTTTCACTGTTGGTCTATTCCTGAAAACACTGTGTTCAAATTGAATACATGAAAATAGAGCCCTTCTTTCTTCTTCAATGATAGTGACATGTAACAATTTGGATTTAGATTTCTCTGCCTCTTAAGTCTAGTAGTTAATAACACAGAATCAATGGCCGGACTCGATGGTTCAGCCTGTAATCTCAGCACTTTGGGAGGCCGAGGCGAGTGGATTGGCTGAACCCGCAGGTTCAAGACAAGCCTGGGCAACTTGGCAAGACATCGTCTCTACGATAAATCAAAAATTAGCCAGGTGTGGTAGTGTGCACCTGTAGTTCCAGCTACTTGGAAGGCTAAGGTGGAAGAATCGCTGAAGCCCAGCAGGTCGACACTGGGGTTGCCATGAGTGTGCCTCTGCACTCCAGTCTGGGCAACAGAGTGAGACTCCAACTCAAATAATACTAATACTAATACTAATACTAATACTAATAATAATACAGAATCAACAATCAAATCCACGGGAGTAAATCCTTTTGTAAATAATTTGATTCAATTATTTGAGGATGTCTTTTTTATTTTTAAATATTTTGAAGGGAGTCTTTATAAAAATCTTTATTGTTCCCTTAAGGTTCATCGTTCAGCTCATATGACAACAGTCTCAAATGGGGACACACATGTCACTATTCCCATAACTGAATTGGGAGGGTGGCGGTTGGGGAGGTGTGCATGTAAGTGTGTATCTGTGTTGAAAGGGCATCTACCAAAGGGAGGGGCAATAAAAAACACTTAAAACTAAAACATCAGCCAGGCATGGTGGCTCACGCCTATAACCCCAGCACTTTGGGAGGCCGAGGTGAGAGGATTGCCTGAGCCCACAGATATGAGACCAGCCTGAGCAACTTGGCGAGACCTCATCTCTACAGTAAATTTTAAAAATTAGCCGGGCATGGTGGTGCGTGCCTGTAATTCCAGCTACTTGGAAGGCTGAGGCAGAAGGATCGCCTGAGCCCAGCAGGTTGAGGCTGCAGTGGTTGTGAGTGTGTGTGCCACTGCACTCCAGCCTGGACGACAGAGTGAGAGATTTCAATTCAAAACAAAACAAAAGAAAACAAAAAAACCTAAGACATCAAGAAGTGGCAGTATATATTTGTTATTTAGAAATATAAAGGTTCATAGCAAATCTACTAAGTGATTTTGAAATGATGGCCTCTGTCAATAGATACCATAAGTCAAGTAAAAATGTTAATAACAAAATGGAAAAAAATATTTGCAACTTAAATGTCACACAAAGGTTAATTACCAAGATATAAACATTTCCCCTCCCCCCCAAGAACTAAAAAAGGTTAACAATTGCAGAAAAATCAACTAGAGGTATCAGTAATTATCAGAAAAATAAATGCAAATGGCTCTTAACATTATGAACAGATGTTCAACCTCATTTAAAAGGTATGCAAAATAAAACTATACTGGGATATTATTTTTAACTTATCAGATCGGTAAAAATCCAAAATTGGTTTTTTGGGAGGGTCCTGGACTCATTCTGTTGTCCAGGCTAGTGCAGTAGCACAATCACAGCTCACTATATCTTCAAATTCCTGAGCTCAGGTGATCATTCCACCTCAGCCTCCCAAGTAGTTGGGACTACAGGCACATGCCACCATGCCTGGCTAATTTTTAGAATTTTTTTTGTAGAGACAAGGTCTTAGACTAGTCTTGAACTCCAGGGCTCAAGCAGTCTTCTTGCCCCAGCCTCCCAAAGTTCTGGGATTATAGGCATGAGCCACCATACCTGGCAGAAAAATCCCCCAATTTAAGAACACATTGTTGACAAGACTGTTGGGAAACAGACACTCTTATGCATTCCTAGTCAGAATGCAAATTGGTTCAATTCCTACAGAATAGAATTGTTTTGAAATAGCTAATAAAATATGTAAAATAATTGCAGTTAGCTTGCTTGACATAAGTAACTCCATTTTGTTAAAATCCTCCATCTTAGCTGTCTGCGACCTAAAAATGACCCCCCAATGTGTACGTGTGATTGTTGTAATGTTCCCATGACCACAGACCCACAGCCTTGTACCCCTGAGCTGTTCACACTGACCGTCTAAAAACTCCCTAGCCACAAGTTCCGTGTAATTGTATGCCTTGTTAACTGAAACCCAAGAGATTGTTCCTTTTATTTTTAGTTCCTTGTACTCTCACCCCCTGCTATATAGCCTACTTGCGGATTTTGCCTTTATAAGCTTCTTGCTGATTCCATTCGGTGTCGAGAGCTTTCTTGCCGTGATCCTACTCTTGACCGTGCACTACTAAAGGACTCAAAATTTGAACCTGGTGTGCTGGCAATTCTCCTTTCTCACAGTGGCTATAAGTTTATGAAAATACACTTAACTCAGCATCTCACTTCTAGGAGTCTATCACAAAGATATACTAGCAAAATATGAAAATATATATCTTTATATATACACATAGATCAATCTACCTATTTATTGTGAGAGAGAGATACAAGACAATTTATTGTAGCACTATTTATAATAGCAAGAAAGGATACAATCAAAATGCTCATCAAAGGTGACTGGATGAATAAAGTGTGATTCTTCAACATATTGGAATATCCAAAAACTGCAAAAAGGAATGAGGAACATCTCTAAATTCTCCTATGAAGTAATCTCCAGGTTATATTAAATGAAAAAAAAGATAAAGTGGAGAAAAACGTGTACAGACTGGCACTTATTAAAAAATGTCTTATCATGCCAGAAAGCAATAAAGCTATCAAAGAATACTATGGTTTTATGAAAAGGACTCAGGATAAAATGGTGCAGCCACTTTGGAAAAAAGTTAGGCAGTTCCTCAAAAAGTTAAAACAGTTACCACATGACTTAGCAATTCTACTCCAAGGTATATAGCCAAGAAAATTAGCAACATAAATCCACACAAAAACACATATATAAATGTTCATTAGCAACATTATTCATAATAGCCAAAAAGTGGAAACAGCCCAGATGTTCATCAACTGATGGAAGATAAACAAAATGTGGTACATCCATACAATGAAATATTATTGAGCAATAAAAATAAATGAAGTCCTGACTCATGCTACAGCATGGATGAACCTTGAAAACACGTTAAGTGAAAGAAGCTAGTCACTAAAGGCCACATATTGTATGATTCCATTTATATAAAATGCCCAGTACAGAAAAATCCATAGAGACAGAGTAGATTAGTGGTTGCCAGGAGCTGTGGGAAGAGCTGGGGTACCCATTAGTACTGCTCATGGATACAGGGTTTCCTTTTCAGATAATGAAGGCATTCTGCAATTAAATGGTGATAGTTGCACAACTTTTTGACTATAATAAAAACCATTGAAATGTATACTTTAACTGGTAACTCTTTATGGTATGTGAATTATTTCTTAATTTAAAAGATATATACATTGCAAGTTTAATATACTAATCACCAAATAAACAACACAAAAGCCCTAAGGTGCCAACTTAAATAAGTTCCCATTAGCCAAAGATGGGACAATTTGAGCATCAAAATCATAACTAAAAGTGATTAAAACATATCAAATATGTTTAAATCCATTATTTGAAGTATTCCAGGGAATCAATGCATTATGTTGAAAACTATTAATCATAGAAAAATAAGCACTCATTCTGTCTTCTCTGTACAAATTATGCCTAAGGGTAACAAAATAGTTGATGAGTAGAAGCTTCTGTTTACAGAATTATTTAAATTAATTAACAACAAAGGACTGCTAGAAATAGAATGTTCTCATTTGCAACTCTAATGAATTGATAGATCTATGAAATAATTAGCAATGGCTGATAACATCACAAAAATAGAGATGAAAGCATCTAATAACACCCATGAGCCCCAAAAAATATCTACCCAAAATTTGATTGGGCCTCAGTAAACAAAGGAACTTGTTAACTTTGCAGGGATGAAATTTTCATAACATAGATTGTGGAAGACTCTACAGGATAAAACAATCTGATCTCTTCAACAACTACAACAATAACAACAACATTGTAAGAAACAAAGGACACAAAAGGATGAAGTGTAACTGATAAATAACAGACTTAAGAGACACATGAACCAATGCCAATATATAAGACTTATTTGAATCTTGATCCAAGCAATTAAAAACGTAAGAAAATAAAACATTTTTATCGGATCATTAAGGAATTATGAACACAATACTTGATAATGTTAATAAATTATTACTTGTTTTGGAGATTATGAAGATTACTTTTATGTATCAACTTTACTGGCCATGAGGAGCCCAGATATTTGGTTGAACATTATTCTGGGTGTGTCCGTGAGGGTGATTTTGGATGAGATTAACAGTTAAATTGATAGACTGAGTAAAGCAGCTTGTTCTCCCTAAGTGGATGGGTCTCATTCAATCAGTTAAGGCCTGACTAGAACAAAAAGGCTGATTCTCCCTTGAATAGACAAAAGGAACTCTTTGTTCCTTACTGCTCAAGGAGGGATATTGGTCTCTTCCTGCCTTCAGACTGCAACTGAAAAATCTGCTCTTCTTAGATTTTGAGCCTTCAGACTGGAACTTACACCATCAGCTCTTCTCAGGTCATCGGAATCGGATTGGAACTACACATGGGCTCTCCTGGGTCTCCAGCTTACCAAATGTAGGTTTTGGGACTTTTCAGACTCTATAAATCATGTAGCTAATTCCTTATAATAAATCCTCCCCAGCTGGGCTCGGTGGCTCAGCCTGTAATCCTGCGCCTTGGGAGCCTGAGGTGAGTGAATTGCCTGAGCCCGCGGGTTCGAGACCCACCTGGGCAACTTGGTCAGACCTCATCTCTACAATAAATCAAAAAATTAGCCAGGCATGGTAGCGCGCGCCTGTAGTTCCAGCTACTTGGAACTGAGGTGGAAGGATCGCCGGAGCCCAGCAGGTCGAGGCTGCAGTGGCCAGGAGCAGCCACTGCACTCCAGTCTGGGCGACAGAGTGAGACTCCAACTCAAAAAATAAATAAATAAATAAATAAATAAATAATAATAATAATAATAAATCCTCCCCTTCTCTCTATCTTTATCTCTATAGTCTATTAGTTTTGTTTCTCTGGTGAACCCTAATGCAGGGATGATAATGTGTTATGATTATATTTAAGAATCTGGATCTTTTATAAATACATATATAAACAGATATATAGAAATAGTAATATAAAAATACATTTATAAATGCATATATAAATGTAAATATAAAATATTTACAGATAAAATATGTCTGACATTTGCTTCAAAATAATATTGGCTGAAGGGAAAATAGATGAAGATTTAGATGAAACAAGATTAACTGTCTGTCGATAATCATTAAAGTTGGGTGATGGAAACATGGGGTTTTCACACACTATTCTCTCTACTTTTATATATAATTAAAATTGTCTTTAGTAAAACATAAAAAATGGAAGTTGAAAAATGGGAGTAGTATGGGTGTTACTTTTTTTCACAACAACTGAAGAATCATTTGACTCTTTATAACATATGCAAGTAAAAAAAAATTTATATATATATATATATTTTGAGTTGGAGTCTCACTCTATCACCCAGGCTGGAGTATAGTATCACACTCACGGCCACTCCAGCATCAACCTCCTGGGTTCCTTCCACCTCAGCCTTCCAAGTAGCCAGAACTACAGGCGTGCGCTACCATGCCTGGCTAATTTTTTTTTTTTTTTTTTTTTTTGTAGAGAAGAGGTCTTCCCAAGTTGCCCAGGTTGGTCTCAAACCCGTGGGCTCAGACAATCCACTCGCCTTGGTCTCCCAAAATGCTGGGATTACAGGCTGAGCCATTGAGCCTGGCAATAAGTGTATTTTTAAAATTAAAAAGTAAGGAGAACATAGCCAGGCACTGTGGCTCACACCTGTAATCCCAGCACTCTGGGAAACCGAGGAAGGAGGATTGATTGAGTCCAGAAGTTTAAAACCAGCCTGGGCAACACAACGAGACCCCGTCTGTACAAAAATTAAAAAAGTTAGACTGGCATGGTGGTGCACGTCTATAGTCCTAGCTATTTGGGAGGCTGAGGTGGAAAGATCACTTGAGCCCAGAAGGTCAAGACTGTAGTGAGCTGTGATTGTGCCACTGTACTCCAGCCTGGGTGACAGAGTGAGACCCCAACTCAAAAAAAAAAAGTGAAGAGTACCTAATGTGCATATAATATTCAATGGTGAAATTTTAGATGCATTGTATTCAAGTTAGAAACATCAATGATGCCTACTCCTCAACACTGTACTGGCGTCTTAGCCATCACAATAAAACAAGAAAAAGAAATAAGAGCTAAATAGATTGGGAAATGAAGATTAAATTATTGTTGTTTACAGACAATATTGTATGCATAGATAATACAAAATAATTTACAGACTGCAGGAAACTGCTGCTGAATATAAAAGCAAGATACAAAAGTCAGTGTTGTTTCCATATGCTGTCAATAACCAATTATAATTAGAAAAAGTGGTAGGACAAAATTATATGTATAATGACAAGAGATACTGTGAGATGCATAGGATTAAACCTATTGGAAAGTGGGAAAGTACTTATGAAAAAATTATACATTACAGGACATGAGAATAAATCTGAAAAAAATCATAAATATGTCACCTCTCCCCCAAATTAATCTCTAAAGTCAATGCTTCCAACCAAAAGCTCAATAGCACTTTTTGGGAACTAGACAAATGGTTACCAAATTCCACAATCTCAAAATTGTGAGAAATATTTTGAAAATAAGAACAAGGAGGAGGCTTTTTTTTTTTTTTAACCATGTATTAAGGTCTACTATAAAGCTGTAGTACCTAAATTAGTGAATATTGGGGCAAGTATAGAAAAATGAAACAATGGAACAAACCAGAGATTTCAGAAATAGCTTCACACACATTTTGAAATTCGATATATTATACAGTTAATAGTTGGGAAGTGATGGCCTATTCAATAAATGGAGTAATTAGTTTGCCACGTGGGGCAAAAATGAAGTTGGATTCTAACCTCACATGCACACAAAAATAAAGTCCAGATGGACTAAGGACCTAACTATGAAAAACAAAAGCTAAACCTGTCAGACGAAAAGAGAGAGAGGAATATCTCTAGGTAGGCAGCACAAGCACTGCCTCAGCCTCTCAAAGTGCTGGGATTACAGGCGTGAGCCACCACACCTGGTCTTATAAATTTTTTTTTCTTGTTTGATCTGGTAGAGAGACTAAAAGGAATCTCATAAAGAGCAAAACCCTTGAGAAGATAAAGCTTGGGCTACAGAGCACAAAAGAAAGATGCTATCCTATTTGGGGTGAAAAATGCTAAGTGGCCATGAGATGAAATGAAGGAGATAAATCTGTAGGCTATTTGGGAGGTAGAACCTTCTAGAAGTGATGCTTATTGGATATGTGGGTGAGTGACATTGAAACAGGGGGTCTGTCTTGATTAAAAGGTGTGACAAAAGGACCTCCTTACCATCAGAGACCCTGTCCCTCCTAAGGAACTCCTAATCTGCTCTAGAGATAGTCCCAATAATCCACCTTGGGTATGTATTGAAGATAAAGTGAATTCCACAACCAACACCACGCAATGCCTTCTCACTGATCCGCCTGCTTCCCCTGGGCTGGATTTTCACTTTTACCCTCAGCTCCATTGCCTGTCACGTAACTGATGTGAGTCAGGTTGGTTAAGGAGCGTGTAAGTGCTGCGGCTGTGCCATCAGACACCTCTCCGGGCCAGCTGTACACCTGCCTCTGCTGCTTCCTAGTTCTGTTATCTTCTAGAGCAAGTTACACATTACTTCTCTGGGCCTCAGTTTTCTACCTCCCAGGGTGATTAACTGCGTTTAGGGTCCAGGAAGCAACTAAAGGCATGAAAAGCAGTCAGGAGCGGCCAGGAGTCAAGACTTCCTGAGCGGTATGACCACCAGGCGTTTCTCCCGCTGTCCGCTCCAGCCAAGCGCGCCAGGGCTCCCGGTCCAGCTCCTTCCACCCATCACCCTCCCCTCTCTTCTCTCACCTCCCCCCATCCCCTCAACCTCCACGAAAGTCCTCACTTTTTCTTCCTTTTTCTCTGGCTCCAGATCCCCCACCAGTGTCCACGGCCAGACGTCACTCCCAAGGACGGCCCCCTCTGGGGCTGCTGCCTCGCCCACCCAGCCATCCCTGAAGATTCCGGGTCCTTCGCTGGCCAACGGGGAGGCCGAGGCAGGGGGCGCGCGCAACAGCGCCGCCAGCTGTAGTGTCCCCGGGCGGCGGGGAAGAGTGACCACCTCTCCCCACCCCCTGGGTGCACCTGTCTGGAGAGGCAGTCCGAGGGTCCCCGGGGGCGAGCATAGATGAGTTTGTCTGCGGGTCGGTGGGTCCTGCCGGCCGGGGAGGCATGCTCGCGTCGCCCGCGTCCCTCGCTCGCTGTCCCCGAGGCGCCGCCCGCCCTGCCCCTCCTCCCTCCGCCACCTCCCCTCACCAGCCAGCCTCTCGGTCCTCCCGCCGGTGGGTGCCTGCGGCCTCACTCCGCCCTCCTCTGCGGGAGCCAACTGGCGAGCCCGGAGCGGCTGGGCTAGGGCTGGCAGCCCATAAAACCCGCCGGGCAGCGCTCTCGCGTCACAGCTCGGCTCGGCTGGGGCTTCCCGCCCGGAGCGCCACCTCCCCGGCCCCGACCGCGCCTCCAGGCAGGCAGCCTCACTCCGCTTCCAGAAAAGTTTGGAGAAGGCGGATTCGGTGTGGACTTGGGGGTGGCGGCAGCCCCCCCAGGCTTCTCTCCCTCCCAGAAGTCTCTCTACTCACGGCCTCGCCCGTTCTCCCCATCCTGACCCTAAGTCTGCCTGACCGCTCCTCCTCCTTCTGGGTCCTCTCCCCGCACTGGGGTCAGCGACCTCAGCCGCATTTTCTCCTTGTCTCCTCCCCGCTCCTCCTCTCTGTCCGTTCTCTGAACTCTTCCCACCGATTTTCAAGCCTTCCCCCCGACAGTCTCGCGCTTCTTTCTCTCCACCTCAAGCCTTTCCCTTGCCACTTCATTTTCTCCATCAGCACCCCCCCCAACGCACCCACTGCCCCCATGCAGCCCTCTCCCTCCTCTCCTTCCCTCCCAGCAGACCTCGCCCATGGAGTCTGGACCTCCCTGGCCCGCCAGCCCCACCCCCGGGGCCACCCTCTGGGCCCTCAATGCCACAACACCCTGGCTGGGCCGGGATGAGGAGTTGGCCCAGGTGGAGATCGCAGTCCTGGCTGCCGTCCTGCTGCTGGCCACCGGGGGCAACCTGGCTGTGCTGCTGACCCTGGGCCAGCGGGGCCGCAAGCGCTCCCGCATGCACCTGTTTGTGCTGCACCTGGCCCTGACCGATCTGGCCGTGGCGCTCTTCCAGGTGCTGCCCCAGCTGCTGTGGGACATTACCTACCGATTCCAGGGCACCGACCTCCTCTGCCGCGTTGTCAAGTACCTGCAGGCGCTCAGCATGTTCGCCTCCACCTACATGCTGCTGGCCATGACGCTGGACCGCTACCTGGCTGTCTGCCACCCCCTGCGCAGCCTCCAGCAGCCCAGCCAGTCCACCTACCCATTCATCGCTGCCCCCTGGCTGTTGGCTGCCGTCCTCAGCCTCCCTCAAGTCTTCATTTTTTCCCTGCGGGAGGTGATCCAGGGCTCCGGGGTGCTGGACTGCTGGGCAGACTTCCGCTTCCCTTGGGGGCCCCGAGCCTACCTCACTTGGACCACCCTGGCCATCTTCGTCCTGCCCGTGGCCATGCTCACGGCCTGCTACAGCCTCATCTGCCACGAGATCTGTAAAAACCTAAAAGGCAAGACACAGGCCTGGCGGGTGGAAGGAGGGGCCTGGAGGACTGGGGACAAGCTCTCACCTTCTGCCCCAGCTGCAGCCACTTGGGGGCTGCCATCGCGGGTCAGCAGCATCAGCACCATCTCAAGGGCCAAGATCCGAACTGTGAAGATGACCTTCGTCATTGTGCTGGCCTACATTGCTTGCTGGGCACCCTTCTTCAGCGTCCAGATGTGGTCTGTGTGGGACGAGAACGCCCCTGATGAAGGCAAGTGTGGGGTCTGTGTCGGGGTGGCGAGGTAGGAAAGGGCAGGAAAAGGGGATAGCAGGGTTAGTGCAGGGCTACAATGCCTCCCAGGGCAGGAGGGTGGCAGATGAGGGAGGCAGTTAAGAAAGACGGTGCCTGTTCCATGTGAGAAAGGGGACAGCCACAGCTCCCATCCACCTTCCCCATGCCATCTGAGGATGTTTTATGTGAAATTTCCCCCACTGCTAAATTTTAGCAACTAATTTAACAATCTTAAAATACTATGTGGCACTAATGAAATATGACCATTGGCAGATTTGGCCAACTAGCTACCAGTTTGTTGGGCATTTTTTTTTTTTGAGTTGGGGGTCTCACTCTGTCACTCAGGCTGGAGGGTAGTGACACACCTGTGGCTCACTGCAGCCTGGACCTATTGGGCTCAAGCAACCCTTCTGCCTCAGCCTCCCGAGTAGCTGGGACTATGGGAGCACACCACCACATCCAGCTAATTTTTTTTTAGTAACTTTTTTTTTTTATAGAGC
>CAUYQG010184608.1:0-15924 GCA_963574415.1 Tarsius wallacei
TAATCCCGCGCCTTGGGAGGCTGAGGTGAGTGGATTGCCTAAGCCCGCGGGTTCGAGACCCGCCTGGGCAAGCGAGACCTCATCTTTACAATAAATAAAAAAATTA
Organism: Tarsius wallacei; assembly: GCA_963574415.1. Lineage (NCBI taxonomy): Eukaryota > Metazoa > Chordata > Mammalia > Primates > Tarsiidae > Tarsius > Tarsius wallacei. Next base: position 107 of record CAUYQG010184608.1, read on the forward strand.
GCCGGGCGTGGTAGCGCACGCCTGTAGTTCCAGCTACTTGGAAGGCTGAGGCGGAAGGATCGCCGGAGCCCAGCAGATCGAGGCTGCGGTGGCCAGGAGCGGCCACTGCATTCCAGTCTGGGGGACAGAGTGAGACTCCAACTCAAAAAAAAAAAAAAAAAGAAAATTTTCTTTGCCTGTTTAAATTTACCCAGTGCAACTTTTACTTTAACAATATTCACACGTTACTTTTTTCCTCTGTCTCTTTTCCATTTTCTTTTTGTCTCCATAGGCATTCACATGTCTGTTTGCATTTATGCTTACCTATGGACATACACAATGACAGAAATAAAAATATGTGTCATCTATTAAAATATATGATTTTAAAATATATGATCAATTAGGTGATCTTAAAAGTCAGAAAATGGCTTATAATTTACTTACCCATAGGGAATCTTTTTTATTCTTGTTAATGATATCTAATAGTCTTTTTATAAATGAAAAAGTAACAATCTAATTCTTTTATAAAAGCCTGCACATTTAAAAATTGTCTTTTATACTCAGTCATTATGTATGTCGTTGGCTTTCATGTGGGTTCTAAAGCTGGTTTTTTACTTCCATATGCACAGGTGTTATGGTATGAACTGCATATCTAAATAACCAAAAGTTTTTACTCACTTTATATTTTGGCTCACATTTTACAAATAATTTTAAACTTACATAGGAGTACAACAGTAAAAAAAACACCTATAATATATCTTTTATCCAAATTCACCCACTAGTACCACTTTTTCCCATTGCGTTTAATTTGTTTTCTTTATACATATTTTCTTCCATTTCTTATTTGTCCTTTTTACTTTATTTTTTTTGCTAGATTACTGCTTTTAATGTAAAATTTGTCAGTTTTTTTTATTGTTTTTATATCATATTTAGAATGCTTTCTTTCACTGTAAGCTTTCCATAGAAGAATTTACCTATGCTTTCATTTATGTTTGTGTTGTGTTTTGCCTTTATATTACTGATAGATTTTAAGTTCATTTGTGTCTGTGTATTGGGGTGAATAATAAATCTTATTATATCCCAAATGTCTGTCTTATAGTCCCAGGATCATTTGATAAAAAGACCATCTTTGCCCTAGTATTTTGAGAGATACCACATTTATCATTCACTACATTTCTGTGTCTATTTCTGGAATTTCAAATCTATTTCCTTGGTCTGATTTCTGTGTTTCTGTGACAAACTCCTTTTTAAAAAGGTTTTGAGGTGCACTTTAATTTTTGTTAGGGTTAATCACTTCAGGAGTTTTCCCTTTTGGTGTTTTTCTTGGTATTCTTGTGTACTCATTTTTCCATATGAACTTTAAAACAGTAGAGACGTGTTTCTCCATCAAATTATTGGTATATTTCCTGTGATATTGTTGAATATAGTAATTAACTTACTGTGATCTGACTTCATATTGATCTTGAGAAATCTCTTTTGTTTTTGAAGGGTAAAGTTTATATTAACTCAAAGGTAAAGAAAGTTAGAGGTTTTGAGGACATGGTTTAGCATGACAAACTGAAACTAAGATAAAATTCACTTGTGAAATAGACCCCTAAGAACACATGATAGCTAATTGCAAGATTTTTTTTTTTTTTTTTTAGTTGGAATCTCACTCCCTTGCCCTGGCAGGAGTGCAGTGGCACACTCACGGCCACTCCAGTGTCGACCTGCTGGGCTTAGGTGATCCTTCCACCTCAGCCTTCCAAGTAGCTGAAACTACAGACGTGCTCTACAACACCTGGTTAATTTTTTTCTTTTGATTTATTGTTGCCTGATCTGATCTCGAACTCGCTCGCTCAGAATCCACTCGCCTCAGTCTCCCAAAGTACTGGGATTACAGACTGAGCCACTGTAAAATGTGTTTTAAAAGAAGTGTTTCACCAGCTTTTCTTAATGATGAATGAGAGGAAATACCTTCTATTTCTGTATAACATGATCATGAGGGGAAATTAACTATAAGCACTTTCATCTATTTCAGTATGTTCCTATTTTGGTAAAGAAATCCTGGCCCACATATGTGTGCAGAGGCATGTGTGTATGTGAGAGAGTGTGTGTGTGTGTGTGTGTGTGTGTGTGTGTGTGTGTGTGTTTGTGTTTCTAGTCGATACATTCATAGAGAATGAATAATGCATAAAAATGAAAACATTAGCTGGGCGTGGTAGGGCACGCCTGTAGTTCCAGCTACTAGGAAGGCTGAGACGGAAGGATCGCCGGAGCCCAGCAGGTTGAGGCTGCGGTGGCCTGCCGGGAGCGTGCCACTGTCCTCCAGCCTGAGTGACAGAGTGAGACTCCAACTCAAAAAAAAAAAAAAGAAAAAAGGAAAAGGAAAGAAAACATAACCCATTTTAGGCAGATCCTATTCAAGAAGGTGGAGTTTATGTTAATCAAGTAATTGTAAAATTGTGAATGTCTTGAGGAAGTGATTCTTGCACTAATATGTGAAGAATAGGAGATGAAACCATGGTTAAAAGCAAAAAAAGGAGTGTTACATTTAGTGAAAAGTCTATACGGAAATAGGAAATATGGTGTCATTGAGGAACAAAAGGAAGACCAGTGTGTGGAGTGCAGAGATCCACTGAGATCATGGTTTAAGGTGTGAAAAATTTACCAGCAAGGCCGGACTCGGTGGCTCAGCCTATAATCCCGCGCTTGGGAGGCTGAGGTGAGTGGATTACCTGAGCCCGCAGGTTCGAGACCCACCTGGGCAACTTGGCGAGACCTCATCTCTACAACAAATCAAAAAAAAAAAAAAAAAAAAAAAGCCAGGTGTGGTAGGATCGCCGGAGCCCAGCAGGTCCAGGCTGCGGTAGCCGGGAGCGGCCACTGCACTCCAGTCTGGGCGACTGAGTGAGACTCCAACTCAAAAAAAAAAAAAAAAAAGTTACCAGCAGCCAGACTCTACAAATGTGTTGATGGTATGCTGAAGTCTTTCCTGAAGATGAGGAAGCTATTGAATGAACTGTGTTCAGGTGAGAAAAGAAAAATACAACTGTAGGTTTAAACACTGACAATCGCTTTGTCTGTTATATAAAGAACTGCTTGGAGGAGAGCAGGTTAATTGCACATGGAGAGTGTTGTCAGGTGGCTACTACAGTTGTCCAGGGAGAGGTGGTATGGAGCTTTGGTGAAGAAAATCTCATTTGAATGTCAAAAGGACACAGCTGTGCTGAATTAGAAATGCTCAGGGATGGCCCCAAGTTTAGTCTTATGGAAAGAAGGGATTATCTAACACAGAGAACTCCAGGGGAGAGCCAGCTTTGAGGTGGTGGTAGCAAAGGTCATGGTTGGGGATATTCAAGGGAGAAAGAGTTCAAGTAGGAAGTTGTATATATGAGTTTGCCACTATGAAGCAATACCTAGGTGGTTTTGTCAATTGACTTATCTTGTCTTCATGCAATTTATATGTCTGTTTATTTTAATTATTAATGAAGTTTCTAATAGGAAAGTAGTTCTATGTACATGAACTTGATAATAAATGATCTTCCTCTATCTGAAAGTTTGTGTTCTTAGATCGACTGTGCAGATATGGGATCAATCACATGGAGATTCAGAGCAGAAAATTCGTTAGTCAGATTTATCTCATAGCCTAAAGTTTGAGAAGTATAGATCAGAAGTAGAGGCAGAAGAGAAGTCTACTTATGAAGAAAGATGAACAAAATAATAACAGAATTTTGTTTTAGGCAAGAATAAGTCTCTGGTTCAGGAGGGTTAGTTGGTTCTCAAACTTTGGGAAGAACTAGATGCTAGACTTAAAAAAAATTAACCGTGTGGAGCCACAGGTCTAATAAATAGAATTTGGGTGATAAGGGTTAGTTTAGATAATGTCTGAGACTCCATAGTGTAAGAAGTTAGAAATACATTATTTCTGGTGTTCTTCATATGTGTCCCCTCCTTACACAAATTTAGCTCCCTAATTTTCAACTTAGTTTATAGTTTGGTATAGCTACTTATAGAGCAATCTTCCTTAGAAGATTTTGTTACTAATTACTAATTTGTGTAAAATAAAAATTACCGAGATTGTTTCGGAGCACCATTTTTTCTCCAAAGGTCTGTGAGAGAGTTTGATGTTCTCAAAGGTAAAATTTCCCAAGAGGATTCTGCCTCATTACTATTTTTCAAAAGCTGTTAGAATTTGTGGAACCATAAAATGTGGCTTAAAAATAAAAAAAAGGACTCATTTTTTTGTAGGTGATGATTTACTTTGTCACATATAATTATTACTCATATTACTCATTTATATACATATTGAGTCATCTGAGCTAAATTGATAAAACATCTAATACATTTAAATTTGATGTATATTTCTTTAATATAAGGAGCAAAATGCATATGCCAAAATATTACAATGCAATGCCTCACACAAATATATAAAAAATCTGATTTTTAAGAATTTTTTTCTCAATTAGAAATCAGTTTAGTTTCTTTCCTAAGTATTCTGTAGATTATTTCATCTGTAATACTTACACAAGTCTAAGAGTTACATCATCTTGCATCATGAAATCTATGAAGGTTTTGATACTAAGTAAATTTGCAACTAACATTTGTGTTAAGGTAACAGAAATTGAATAAGGAGAAATAAAACACCACAGTATTTAGTTTATACCCATGTTTGGTACATACTATAAGTTATCTAGAACTCTCATTATTTTGATTCCTGTATCATAATTACAAGATTTTTCATTCATAACTAAATTGTGCTTTGGTTAGCTTTGTGTTCCACCATGGATGCCATGTAGCAGGTGCTCAGTGAGTACTTATTTACGAAAATAAGCAATCTAGGGACTAGTCATATTTTTCCATCTCTCTTAAACATGGCGGCCTGAGAGAAACACTTAGCTGACTGCTTTAGGATATATATTCTCCTGGAAGATACAAACAGAAACAAAGCCACACAGCTTCCTCTCAAAGTTCTCTTCGGGAAGTTTCCCTTCTTGTGTCTGTTAGTCCAAAGCCATTATAAGATGAACTTGATCCAATCAAAAACGATTTAACTTACCAAGAGGAAGCTGAAAACCTTATAACTCTTCCTGAATTTTTCTTTTTTGAGATTCAACTATGCCTTAGTAAATTGGTATTCTTCCTTTCTATAGTAAATCTTGCTAGATTTAATTATCAGCGGGTGTTTTTTATTGATCTTTTGGAAAGTTGCTGATCAGTCAATCTGGTTATTCCTATTAGGTCAAGGAAATATCCTCCTCTGCATATCTCAAGCTTTTTCTTCAGAAACAGCTCATTCCCCTGAAACTCATGGATCCTTGGACCATACTAGTAATATATATGCCGTATATTTTGTCTGAGCTCAAATTTTCATTCTTTAAGCATTCAAATATAAATTCCTTTTCAAAGATTTTTTTTTGTGGTTATCTGGATTGGAGTAAGAACTCTAACCCTTGGAAAACTGCGTTTGGTAACCAAATTCATCACAGAATCAGTAAAAATTCTTTTCTCTCTCTTTTTTTTTCTTCTGTGCATTATTGTTCTTGGTACTTGCTTTTGTGTACTTATAAGAGGAAGTTCATAAGGAAGAGGTTGGATGTAGATCCCACAAGTCCTGCTCTCCAGACTGTCCAAAGAGCTAACTTCAGAATGTTATACTCAATCAATCTCCTTAAAGGAAAAACTTAGCCTGAGTCATCTTTTCCATGTATTAAAAGGGCTTATTTTTAATCTAGTGTCACTGAAAGCAAATATGTATTTGTTTTTTTTTTCTACCTAGAGGGTGTGCCATGTCTCCAGCTGATGGTGAGTGATCCTTGGTCATATTTGGGAGATATGTGTTTTGCACAAGTGTCATTTTCACAAGCAATTGCTATATTTATTGTTGTTCACCATTTGGCCATGTAGTTCAAACATCTGTCTGCTTCATCTTTTAACATGTTTGCATAAGACCTCAACAGGAGAAATGGCCAGGAAGAACTATAAAAAATTGCACTGGCCATTTAGAAGATGCTTGACATGAATACTAAGGTTCATTTCAAAAGACATGAACTGTCTCTTCAATTCTTTTTTCCCCTTCCCTTTTTCTCTCTTTGGCAAAAGAATAAAGATTGATTGTTATTTGGGGCAATGGCTTTGACATTTGTACGAAAAGAAATGTTAGAAACTTAGAGCTTAAATTACAAAGTATTTGAATTTTTTTTATTTGTTAATATAGAGATTTATTTATATTTTAAAAATAATGTATTTTCTTTTTTTTTTTTTTTTTTTTTTTGAGTTGGCGTCTCACTCCGTCGCCCAGACCAGAGTGCAGCGGCCGCTCCCGGCCACCGCAGCCTAGACCCGCTGGGCTCCGGCGATCCTTCCGCCTCAGCCTTCCGAGTAGCCGGAACTACAGGCGCGCGCTACCACGCCCGGCTAATTTTTTGATTTATTGTAGAGATGAGGGCTCGCTTGCCCAGGCGGGTCTCGAACCCTCGAGCTCAGGCAATCCACTCACCTCAGCCTCCCAAGGCGCGGGATTACAGGCTGAGCCACCGAGTCCGGCTAATAATGTATATTCTTAAAACTAGTCAGCATGAAAAATGATTGAACTTTGACATAAAACAACTCTATAATTTATTCTTTCATATACCATGTAAAAGCAATGTTTGCTCAATAGAAAAGAACTTGGTTTAATTTCTTATACTTTAAGCTCTTCAAAATTGATTTAATCAAAATCTATTTATTTCTGAGTCTAATAAGTTGTCATTATTCTTACAAATTGTCCAAGATCACATGAATTTGAAATGTGCTTAACTGAATCAAATTGTGAAATCAGATTTTTAAAATGAGTTTAGTCCTATAAAATTTTATAATCTTTACATGAAGAGGGAAATATATTGGATTAAATTATAATTTCTGAATCTTTATTCAACTTTTAGATTGCAAATTAATATGAAATTATGACAATTTTAAAAATTAGGTAGAGAAATACTAATAGGATAAAAGATACAAGCATTGGTGATTAAGCAATGTTAATACTCTTGCTGCTTATTTTTAAAATAAAATGATTATAAATAGACATGATGTGAAAATTCCTTTAACTGTTTGGCAGTATTCTCACCCCCAGACATGCACATATACTTTTTTTTTTTTTTTTTTTTTGAGTTGGAGTCTCACTCTGTCACCCAGACTGGAGTGCAATGGCTGCTCCCGGCCACCGCAGCCTCAACCTGTTGGACTCCGGCGATCCTTCTGGCTAAGCCTTCTGAGTAGCCTGAACTACAGGCGCGGGCTACCATGTCCGGCTGATTTTTTGCTTTATTGTAGAGATGAGGTCTCAACAAGTTGCCCAGGCGAGTCTCGAACCCGCGGGCTCAGGCAACCACTCACTTCAGCCTCCCAAAGCGCAGGATTACAGACTGAGCCACCAAGCCCGGCTCACATATACGTATTACTTTAAATTTTGTTAAAGGGATTTAAAAAAACGCTCATGAAAAAATAATTTAATAGAAAAAGTGCCATTTCCTTCTTTCAGTTTTCCTTTTTATTCATAGAAGCAATAGTTTTGTCTTAGGTGAAAGTTGGTAAACATGTGAATGGCTAAAAGGCTATTAAATACAACAGTTGTAGTGTTGTTAATATGTATATAAGAAAATGAATATGTTTGGTTTCTTACAGAAATTGTTACAGCGTATTAAAGGTGTAAGTTCAATGAGACTCATATTTATTTTTATTTTATTTATTTATTTATTTGACATACTCCGTCATCCAGGCTGGAGTGCAGTGGCACAATCATAGCTCACTGCAGCCTAGAACTCTTGTGCTCAAGTGATCCTACAGCCTCAGCCTCCCAAGTAGCTTGGACTACAGGCACGTGCCACCACTTCCGGTTATTTCTGTATTTTCTTAGAGATGAGGGGTCTCACTGTGTTGCCCAGGCTGGTCTTGAACTTCTGACTCAAGCAATCCTCCTGCCTCGGCCTCCTAAAGTGCTGGTATTGCAAGCATGAGCCACCACACCTGGAGAGACTCATATTTATTTAATATGCTAAAATAGCTAATATTTTAGGCTAACATTCAAAGTCAAAAAATCATCTAATTTAATAATTATATGCTTATATATGTCTAAATAAGTACATAAAATATATTAAGATTAAATTCAAAAGAATTGACTGTTTCAAGAAAATCTTGCTCCCAGAAGGTAAAATTGTGAACCAATGAAAACAACCTACATAAGTAAATTGAGTTTGTTCTTCAGAATTTCATTCAAGACACTATTTTGTCTCCTAATTGCAAAGTAGGATGTGATAAACTAAACTCCATCTACAGACAAAGTCCACCTTGCAAGGTTCACCTTTGAGTCACCCAGTCCAGGTTGTCCAACCACAGGAATACATTTCTCAGATTTCCTCATATTGAGAAACTAGTAAGACTCCATCAAGATGTCATTTCCTTTTATTTTCCTAAGCTTAATAAACTTAGTTTCTTTTGCTCAACAATTTTGTCTGGTAGGCTCTTGTGGATTCAAAAGTTAGAGGTATTGTTAATGATTAAAACAAAATGACATTATACAAATGGATAATTTTTATCAAAGGTATTATGCTAATTAGAATTCTTTAAAAGATTATAGTATTTTGAAATGCAAACTTTATCAGATTTTTAACTTCAATAATATATCTGTAATATTTTAAGTTTTTGCTATGCAGTCAAGCAATGTACTATTTACCTTGAAAGAAATACTTCAATGAAATGAAAACATACAAAGTAGAGTTATATTTTAAAATATAATGTGACTTTTCTGTTATTGACAGACAGATTAACTGTGAATGTAAGAATTTTTACTTTTTCTTCTTAAAAAGATTGAACTGAAAGCCAGGTCATTCAGCAGTGCATCTGCCATATGTCGAGGGTATGACAGAATGGGAACACTTATAGCCCAAATTAAAATGTCTCATGGTAGTCTCCCAAGTGATTCTGAAATGGAAAAAAAATAAAAGCCAAGGTCAGAAAAATGTCACCATTTGAACAAGCTGTCAAGTAGCCTCCAAGGAAACATGTCCAGATGACTTCTATATAAGTAAAATAAGTCATTTAAGTGAAAGGGTACAATTTAAATGTGCCTTAATGAAGCTTATTAGGGATTAAAGAATAGAAATTGGCTTTGTATTTCCTTTGGGAAGAAAGAACATAGTTTCTTATTCCTCTAATTCTCTCTGCTCCTCCAAAATTCGGGGTTGAGCTTAATACATTGCCCCAAAATTATTATTTCAAATAAATTCCTAATTTGACCTGAGGTGTTAGGGGAAGAGAATAATTATAATGTGGTAGTTAATATGACAGGCCTTCTCCAGAGGTAACTGTGAAATGAGCAAATCCAGGAATTTGCTCTTGTTCTCATTGTTCATATACTTGAACAATCCACTTGTTGATTTATATGTAAGTTTGAAATCTGACCACATTTTGACATTAACAGATATGTTAATATTAACTATTAATTCTCAAAAGCTACAAAGACTGTAAATATACAGTTCAATATTTTTTCAAATATAGGATTCAATAATCTTAAAGGTTTGAAAGTTTACAAATAAATTAAGAAAATAAAGTTTTTATAGTACTGGAGGGAGTGGGTGATGTAATCAATTATTTACTCACAGTGGATGAACAAATAATGTATACCATACTTCCTGCCCAAGTCACTAATATAGAAACTGATAAAGAGATGAAACCCTGTAGTTTGAAACAGAGACAGGAAGACAAAGAGCAGATCTTGGAACATATTAACTCCAGGCTTATAGAGACACTAAACTTTATCCCTACAGGCAGTGAAAACGTCATGCATAGGCTCTACTGGCTTAGTGTTTCCATAGAAGTGCCTTAATTGAGTTGCAGTGTAAGGCTGTGCCCTTGTCTTTTATCAAAGGTTATCCTAAGAAACAGCTACATGAAGAAAATTTTTCTATCTTCAGCAAAATTGCAGAAAAAGATATTGCTCATTATGTTAGTTAAAATTTAAAAATTTTACAAAATAAATTTTTAACATCTATCTACTTATGGACCTATTGAAGGTATAGTTTAATGCCATATACATCTTCTGAATATGTTGTTAGTGTGCATGTACAAACAGAGTCTGTCTCTTTCTTCCCTTCCTCCCTCTCTCCCTCCCTCCCTCCTTCTCTTCCTCCTTTCCTTTCTCCCTCTCTTTCTCTATTTCTATCTCTCTCTCTTTCTTGCTTGCTGGCCTATTTGCATGCGCACTCTCTCTCTCTCGCTCTCTCCCCCTAGCTCTATCTCTATGTCTCTCTCCCCTTCCCTCCCTCCCTCCCTCCCTTCCTTCCTTCCTTCCTTCCTTCCATGAAAACCACCTAACCCATCGTCTTGTTTTTTTACCTTCTTATTTTAGAAAAATAGGATTAAACTGATTACTTTTTCTTTAGCTCCTTATTTCCCTCTTCTTTTAATTAATTTTATGTACTTATATGTTATTATTTTTACTGTTACTTGTTCAGCTTTATGTGTGCATTGTAAGCAAACATAACTTTTTTGGAAGTTGCCAGATAATCAATACATTTTCAGCGGATTATTTTGAATCTATAGTAGTGGTATACACATGTCACAGATTTACTTGTAAATAAAGAAACTCAGCATCAAAGATCAACTTGCCCAACCTCAGTGACAGTAAATGGAAGGATTTTGATGTCTCTCTCTGCACACGGATGCCACTCTTCACTTTAAGCCACACTTGTAAAGGAGCACAAGACACATGTCCTGCCTACATTCCATCCCCTCCGCCTATCGCAGTGCCTAGAACTCGGACTTGTTTAGTTGTACACATTGAGTTTTAGAGGCTTTGCTTTCTCTGTCCTTATTGTAGAATCTACAATTCAGGGATGCTCTTCAATCTTGTATGTTAAAGAGAGAAAGTGCTAGAAGCTTGTACTTTCAAAGAGGCACACAGAACAGAAACAGATATACAAATACAGAAAGACAAGTTCACATAAATGAGGATTACTCTACTATGTGCCACACAGTCTTCTGCAGACCACAAAACACGGTCAATATGTTCTATAAATTACTTTTGGTGTCTTTTGGTATCTATTTTATCATCATCATTATCTAATAATTTCTTTTTAAAACACCCTTTATGAGAATAAAATAGAAAACTTCCAGTCAGAACGATCAATCTAGAAAAAGAATTATCTGTAAAAGATAAATAAATCTTTAAAGATGAAAATGGCTAATGATAATGAAGTGATTCTGAAGCAACATCTAGTAATGAGAATTATCTGATATTGGAATTGCTTTGCAGTTATTATAGACACTTGAGAGATTTCATTCTGGATTTATCTATTCTGTTCAAAATGGAATCAATTAAGATATAAACTTTTCTTAGGAAAATAATAAAGAAATACTAAGAAGGGACATCTTCCTTTTGGTTGTAGTCTTTCATGAGAAATTTTGGGATACTTGTAACATTATAATATATTTCAAGGCTCATGATAAAAGATTGCAGAACTAATAGCCTGAGGAATGGAAGACAACTGGCATGTATCACATCATCACCAATCAAAAGTGAAATATTACTTACAGTGGCAATTGCTGAAGCAATAATAATATTTAAAAATGAGTAAAATGTGTGAAAGTAAAATAAATATGGGCAGTGTGGTTAATGAGAATGTAACATAAGTACCAAATGAAATGGTATTCAGTTCATCCCAGAAGACATGAAAGCATTACCAAATTTTATCATCAATGAACTTATAGCTAACTGCTAGTACATCAAGTAAAGGGTATATTTTCTGCCTAAAGCACAGATTACACTACGAGATTTAGAGCTCTGCATGCAGAAGAGACGATGCTGTAAAATTCAAGTGAATCAACTTTTGGCAAGAAATATGCACGGCTATTGAAAGGAGAACAAATTCAATTAATATATATTTTAATGTAGAAGATAAATTCTGGATATACAGGTATTTCAAAACACATTTGCATAGATGAAACTGTTCATTTATGAGAATCTATTGCTTTCTATACTATCAAGTTACGAAAATACAATATGTGGAAAAATAAATGAACTAAAAAATGGAAAACATTATAATTTCAGAGTGGGAGAATTGAATTAAGAAGGTAAGTTTTCAATAGTGATATTCATATGAATATGTGAGTTAGCTTTTTAATTTGTTTTTAGAGTTGTGGGAGTACATGTGAGGATTTTGAGTGCAGATAAGATCAATCCTTCTTCTGTGAATATACACAGAGGAACATAAGTCACTCTAGAAAAAAGATACTTGAACATGTATGTTCACTGCAGCACTATTCACATTAGGAAAAACATGAAACCAGTGCAAATATTCATCAAAAGTGGACTGGATAAGGAAAATATGTTACGTATACACAATACAATCTGACACAGCCATAAAGTAAGTTTGTTTTCTATTGTTACACAACAAATTGCCACAAATTTAATCACTTGAAACAACATATATGATCAGTGTTTCTGTGGATTAATCATCTGGGAATGGCTCTGCTGCGTTCACTTCTTAGAAATTCGTAAGGATGATTCCAGGCAGAAGTTGGGCTGTGATCCCATTTGGAAGCTCTATTGGGGAAAAGTCTTTTCTCATGTTCATTCAGGTTGTTGGCAGAATTCATTCTCTTGACACTGAACGACTGAAGAAACCAGCTGTGGGTTTTCTCAGGTCCTAGAGAGTGCCCACAACCCTCTGCCACATGGTGGTACTTCACAATATGTCTGTTTGCTTTTTCAAGGCTAGCAGAAAAATCTTTCACTCCGGTCTGCTAAAACATGTATAGCATAGCCATGGGAGTGAAATTTCACCACCTTTGTCATACTCTACCAGTTGGAAGGATGTCACAGGTTCCATCCACTTTCTGTTGGAGAGGATTATTCAAAAACTTGACTCACTGGGACTCACGTTAGCCTATGTTTGCCTTAGTAAGTGATTGCTTATAAGTACAAACAGAGAAGGAATATGATCAAATTAAATGTCACCTCAATAGGAAATCAAGAATGTATCATTATTTCATTTTAATTGAAATTATTACATTTTAGAAAGAGAAATGAATGTAGGCTAGAGTTTTTCATATCATTTCCACTCTAGATGCTTTTCTTTTTTTACAAAAATGTGGTTTTATTTTCATTGTAGATGTTTTTCAAGCAGATGGGGGAATAAAATCTTGATTGTGCATAGGTAACAAAATATTTGTTTGAAGAAGCCCCTGAAGGATTGACAACTCCAAAGTATATCAATTTTTGTCTCATACATTTTGTTATTGGAAAATACTATATAATTTTCTCTAAGTAAATTTTGTCTGAAAATGTTTCAGGAAGTTGCATCTATCATGAAAAGTTGGGAACAAAAATTGATACAAAAAAAGCTTGCAAATTCTGAGATGCATAAAGTAGTTTTGCAGGTTCCACAAGGTAAACAAAACATCAAACACATATTTGTTTTTCTTCTCTGTCAAAAATACTGACATGCACATATACACACAAACACCTGCACACACACACAGGAATTGTATAAAAATTACATTTTAATGAACATCTATTACATATCATGTATTACTGTAAGAACTTAAAGGGGTGTGTTTTAATAGACTCTTTTTATAAATTGTGAGATAAAGTTTCAGAGAGGATAATTTGAACCCAAACAGGTGTCATTTTAGCATTTTTACTCAAAGAGCTTTTAGTTTATTAATTTGTGTAGTCTTTGCAACAACCTTATCAGGTTAAATACTAGTGTTTTCTGAACTTTACAGATTATGAAAATGAGGCATAGATAGAATAATTGACTTCTCCAAGGTCACTTAGTTATAATGTGGAGATAAGATCCAGCCACAAGTCATGAAGTTTCAGAGTCTCTGTCCTTAATTACTGTGGTGTGCTGATTTCCAGGAACAGAACCAGGATTTGAAGATAGCTCTTAACACCATACTAGCTTGGGACTCATCCTTTTCCCCTCAGCCCCAATCCCCACCAAATTTGATGTATCCATAGTTCTTTTCAATTTATTAATTTATTTATGTTATCATATTCATCTTTAATTATCCTAAAGTACCAAATACTTGCTTTGGACCCAGATACCACTCAACAAATACTAAATTGATTTGAATCTTCTCATAGATTCGGAACAGCAAACAAAGATCGGAGTATCACATGTTCTCACTCATATAGTGAACCTTGAACATCCAACGTAATACTATAAGAAAACGACTGACAGTGGTGGGAAATTACGGGGAGGGAAGAGGAGGGGGGATGGGATTAATGATACTCAATATCTGTCTGGGGATGGGGAGACCTCTTATCACCAAGGGTGTCTGAACGAAGCATATTTGTATACCTGATCCTTAACTGTACCCCACAATATGATAATAAAAAATACTGATTAATAAAAAAAAAAAAACATTTAAATTGCTGCTGATGTGGCCACCGCTGCCACCGCTCTCTCCCACAGCTGCTCCCACCCCCAAGCCAGGTAACTCTCAGCTCCCAGCACATGGAGCTCTGGGCTCCCACATCTGCTGCACTGCCCTGCCCCACCTGAGCTGCCCGGTCCATGCAGACCTGTAGCTTCCAGCTGTCTCACACTCTGTCTCCTCCCTGGCCAGCAGGTCCAGAGAGCAGCTGGAGCCCTGATACCAGGCAGAGACCTGCATTGCTCCGCCCAGCTCTGCCAGCCTCCAATTGGGACCTAAGGTAATAACATCAAACTGGGAGAGACAGAAGCCTCTCCCCCATGCTAGATTGGACACAGGTCAGATCTGAGTGCAGACTTCTCAGGCAGCAAGCTGACTGAGCCTAGATCTGATCCACCCTCCCCCTGCAGTAGGCCTGGGGAATCAGATCTTAGCTGTGAACAACCCTACCAGCCTGCAATGAGAGCTAGAGATCAGAGCTGAAAGGACATTGGACTTAGAGGATTGAACTAAGAGCGTGCCTGGCTCCCTTGTTTTTATTTGGATTTCTAATTTTTATTATTTGTTTTACTCATCTTTTTTTCCCCTCTCTTTTATCTCTCCTCTTACTATTATTGATAACCTCTTTATGTTTGTGTAGGGGAATAGCATCAATAAGGAGGTTGACTGACTTGTGTGCCTGTATGATTGTATGTTTTAGTTTTTTAAAAAAATCTTTTCTGCCTTTGTGTCTCTTTTCATGTTAGTTGGTATGTTTGTCTGTTTTCCTTCTTACTCTTCTCAATCTCCACCTTTTTCTCCCCCCGCAACCCCCATTACATTCTTTTATTTTTTCTTACCTCATTTTGCTTTCAGGGAGCAAACCTATTCCCCCACTGCATGGACAGATTGCAAGGCAGTGGGAAGTGGGTTCCAGGGTAACCGTATACCTGTTGGTGGATACTGGGATCTGTAGATAGATTTTGAATCACAGCTTTCCCCTCAATTAAATCTCAAAACTGCAAAAAAGTACAGCCCCCAACCCACAGTCCAGCTTCAGAAGTGAACAAAGCAAGAAGATTCACATAAGGAAGAATAGGAGATCAAGCAAACAGAAGTAAAAGCAACCTTGCCACCCCTGAACAACAGAATTAAAGAAGAGGAGGAAAAAATGAAAAAAGTTTGGAGGAAAAATCTACACAAATGAGGAAAAACCAAAAGAAAACATAGGTCTCACATAGAACCCTGGGAAATCAGACATTGAGAAAACAGACTTTGGAACTCATACAGTGAAGAACCCCCAGAATGACTGGTCACATACTACAAACTCAGACATTAAGACATTAATAGAGAGAATAAAAAGAATTGAGGAGAGACAAGAGGAAAATAGGAAAGAGTTGATAACTGAGATAACAGCAGTAAAGAATACTGTGAATGAAATAAATAACAAACTGATAAGC
>CAUYQG010184612.1:0-34094 GCA_963574415.1 Tarsius wallacei
CTGGGCAACTTGGTGAGACCTCATCTCTACAATAAATAAAAAAATTAGCCGGGCGTGGTAGCGCGCGCCTGTAGTTCCAGCTACTTGGAAGGCTGAGGCGGAAGGATCGCCGGAGCCCAGCAGGTCGAGGCTGCAGTGGCCGGGAGCCTTGACCTCCTGGGTTCAGACAGCCCTTCTAACTCAGCCTCCCAAGTAGTTGGGACTACATGTGCGCAACACCATGCTCAGCTAATTTTTTGATTTTTTTAAGACAAGGTATCACTACATTGCCCAGGCTGATCAAAACTGAATTATAATTCTGACAAACAAACAACAACAAAAAATACTAAACAGTAATTAACTCCTGTAATGTATCAGTTTAAACATAATTTCCAAGATCCTTAGTTAGCTTTGATATCTGCATTCCAGTCTGGGCGACAGAGTGAGACTCCGACTCAAAATAATAATAATAATAATAGTATTTGTTCTACTCTAATATAAGGCATTTTGTGCTCTGGGGATGATGTGGAGAAATAAATTGTGAATTTAAAATGAGAGACACAGACAAGAAGAGAAGACTCGCCAAAACCTTAGGTATAAATTGTCACATTACTGTTAAAAACCTGTATTTTGCGAACTCCCTTCCATCTGTGTTACTGCAGTAGCTCTAGCCCCACAAATTGTTGTTCCTATTTTTCTCGGAGTTCTTGGGATTGGAGGTATGATTGTTTAATTTGAGCTCATGAATAGTCTTCTTATGTTACTCTGTTCTAGATCTTTCTCATACATTCTGTTGCCCTAAAAGCTACTTGAGGGCAGGGACTCTCTGCAGGGCCCCCCATAAGCACACACCTCTCTATACCACAGAAGTTAATCACTGGTGCTCTCAAAGCTGTAAGTCCCCAAGATGCCAGGAAGGTGTCTTCAATGCCCCTGAGGTCAAGCTGCATGCCACACCAATGAGCTATGGTGCCTCTTTTTAATCCCTGGATTTCTCAAACTTCTTCAGCTTCTGTTTAGAATCCTCCCACCATGTGGCTCACACAAAAGTCAAGTCCTAAGGCTAGCTTCATTAGTTCTTCAGACATGCCTATACATTCCTGAGTTCCATCTTGGACTCAAATTTGTACCCTACATTACCATTTGAAAAAAAGATCTTTAAGTCCTGACTTTGTTATTGGTGGTGGTGTCTCACTCTTATCACCAGGCTGGGGTGCGGTGACACAATCATGGCTCACTGCAGCCTTGACCTCCTGGGTTCAGACAATCCTTCTAACTCAGCCTCCCAAGTAGCTGGGACTACATGTGCACAACACCATGCTCAGCTAGTTTTTTGATTTTTTTAAGACAAGGTCTCACTACGTTGCCCAGGCTGATCAAAATTGAATTATAATTCTGACAAACAAACAACAAAAAATACTAAACAGTAATTAACTCCTGTAATGTATCAGTTTAAACATAATTTCCAAGATCCTTAGTTAGCTTTGATACCTGAAACTAATATTAAATCTAATTGATTAGTGGATATTATTTGGATGCTTGGATAATTTCTAAGTAATATAGAATAGTGAAACATCAGCCAACACTTTTTGTTCATAGATAAACTCTATTTTGGGGATATGTTAACATGCATGTTAATTTCTGTTACTTTAAGAAAGTACATGACAGAGCTCGGTGACTCGTCTGTAATCCTAGTACTTTGGGAGGTCGAAGCAGGAGAATAGCTTGAACTTGGGAATTCAAGACCAGCATGGGCAATATAGCAAGACCTCACCACAGCCTTGACCGTGTCACTGCACTACAGCCTGGGCGACAGAATGAGACCCTGCCTCAAAAACAAACAAACAAACAAAAACAAAAAGAATGTGTGTAGGGAGTCATTATACATTTGGTTGTGATTTTTGGTGATCTGCTAAATTGCCTCAATTACCTCTCTTGGTTATCTCTGTGAAATGGAAGTTGGTTAGTTTGGTTCAGGTTTAACTAGTATTGGTGATTGAAACTATACTAGAAGCAACTGAGGCCTATAATCCCAGCACTTTGGGAGGCCGAGGTGAGAGGATTACCTGAGCCCAGGGGTTTGAGACCAGCCTGGGCAAATTGGCGAGACCTCATCTCCACACTAAAAATAAAAAAATTAGCCAGGCATGGTGATGCGTGCCTGTAATTCCAACTACTTGGAAGGCTGAGGTGGAAGGATCACCTGAGCCCAGCAGGTCAAGGCTGCGGTAGCCGGGAGTGTGCCACTGCCCTCCAGCCTGGGTAATAGAGACTCCAACTCAAAAAAAAAAAAAAAGTGATAAAAATAAAAGGAAAGGGAAAGCAGTGTTATCCTAAGGTAAAAGATCTAGTTCCGGAGTATGAAAGAAGATAGTGAAAAATAAGTGTGAATAGATACAAACAATTGTAGAAGGTTTGTAGTAAGTGAATTTTAGTTGCTTTGGTTTATAATGACCTGCAAATGATAAGTCTGAAAAGAAGCATTATAATGTGTTAAAGTTTTGGGAAATTTGCTCAGGTTTAATGGACTTAGTTAAAAACAGGAACTTGTGAATAAGTCTCTGCCAGATATTACATTTATGCAAAACTAGAATTTCATTTACTCTCTCTTAAAATTGTAAACAAGTCTTAAGGGTATTTCATCTGCTCTTAACAAGAGGTAGTAAAAAGTTGTTCTTCTGTGTAATCTTCACAGAGAACAGGAATTCTGTATCTCACCTTAATAATATTTGATAAGTTGTATTACTGTACATTTTTATGTCCTTGATCATTTACAAACAAAACAAAATGTCCTCACTTCTTAATTTAAATATCTTATTGTCCCTTTGATTAATAGATAGCCAAGGAAAACCATTCACTGTTCTTAGGTATCTATGATCCTTTCTTAAGTAACCACATGTCTACTCTTTTTTTAAAAAAATAGAGATAGGATCTCACTCTGTTGGACAAGATGGAGTGCAGTGGCACAATCATAGTGCACTACAGCCTTCAACTCCTGGGCTTAACTGATCCTCCTCCCTCAGCCTCCCAAGTAGCTTGACAACAGGCATGAGCCACAGTATCCAGCTAATAATACTTTTGATTTCACCTTTCTAAGACAAGACCCTACAATGTAAAAAGTATTACTTTCAATGTATATTTTATACCTAGGCTATTTTTGAGATTTCCCAGGGCCATGGGCAATTCCAATTTTCTCCCTTTTACTTTATAAAAACAGGAAAATACAAGTAATTGAGCTATTTGTTATACTCCATATTTCTTTTTTTTGTTGTTGAGTTGGAGTCTCACTCTGTCACCCAGACTGGAGTGCAGTGGCCACTCCCAGCCACTGCAGCCTTGACCTGCTGGGCTCTGGCGATCCTTCCACCTCAGCTTTCCAAGTAGCTGGAACTAAAGGCGCGCGCTGCCATACCTGGCTAATTTTTTTGATTTATTGTAGAGATGAGGTCTCGCCAAGTTGCCCAGCCGGGTCTCGAACCCGCGGGCTCAGGCAATCCACTCACCTCAGCCTCCCAAAGTGTGGGATTACAGGCTGAGCCACCGAGCCCGGCGTATACGCCATATTTCTTTCTTTCAATTTTTTTTTTTTTGAGTCGGAGTCTCACTCTGTCACCCAGGCTGGAGTGCAGTGGCATGCTCATGGCCACTGCAGCCTTGACCTGCAGGGCTCAGGTGATCCTTCTGCCTCAGCCTTCCAAGTAGCTGGAACTATAGGCACATGTCACCATGCCCGGCTACTTTTTTTATTTATTGTAGAGATGAGGTCTCACCAAGTTGCCCAGCATTGTCTCGCAACCCTTAGGCTCAGGCAATCCTCTCGCCTTGGCCTCCCAATGTGCTGAATTATAGGCATGAGCCACTGTGCCTAGCCTGAGTCACCAGGTCCAGCCCATATTTCTTTTTTTTCTTTTTTTTAGTCAGAGTCTCACTCTGTTGCCCAGGCTGGAGTGCAGTGGCACGCTCAGGGCCACCGCAGCCTCAATCTACTGGGCTCAGGTGATCCTTTTGCCTCAGCCTTCCAAGGAGCTGGAACTATAAGCATGCACCATCACGCCTGGCTTATTTTTTTGATTTATTGTAGAGATGTATTGTAGAAATGAGGTCTCACCAAGTTGCCCAGGCTGGTCTTGAACCCATGGATTCAGGCAATCCTCTCACCTCAGCTTCCCAAAGTGCTGGGATAGTAGGCATGAGCCATGTGCCCGGCTCCTTATTTCTTAAATAGCTGTACACTATTATAAAATCTGCATAGGAATAGTTAGCATATCAAAGAAAATCTCTACTTTTCCTAAGTAATAATAATAATGTAATT
Organism: Tarsius wallacei; assembly: GCA_963574415.1. Classification (NCBI taxonomy): domain Eukaryota; kingdom Metazoa; phylum Chordata; class Mammalia; order Primates; family Tarsiidae; genus Tarsius; species Tarsius wallacei. The sequence goes on from CAUYQG010184612.1 coordinate 4,292, forward strand.
ATGTCATTACAATAAGTATAAAATATATACAAATAAAATATAAAAATAATAATGTAATTGTTATACTTAAATGTTATTAATACAAATATTTCATTGATTATACTTTACAGGAAGGCCCTGGAGAATTGTCAATGCCCATGTTGTGCATAATGTGTTCTTTCTCTTCAGGGAAACATTGATCAAATCCATAGAAACTATTATTAGTCACACCCTAATAAAAGGATTTTACTCTTCCATTCTGATATTGCAAAATTATTGTAATAAACTGTCCAGAAAAATTCAATCATATCACCCACATGTGGTGTCTCTTTTCCTCTCTGCCTGGAGGTTGAGCTTTAAACTTCAGGCTAAAAAGAAAGTCTCAGGTTTTTGCAAGGACTGTGTGGTAGGCAGAATTCTAAAATGCCAGGCCTTCCCCGAGATTCTCTTATAATTCCCAGAACTGTGACTGCGATGAGTTATCAGGCCTGTGACTTTTATGTCACATGACAAAGTGGATTTTTGCAGATGCAATTAAGGTTACTAGTCAGTTGATCCTAAAAATCCAAAGCATATCCAGGTGGGCCTAATCTAATCACAGGAACTCTTTAAAACAGAAAGTTTTCTCCAGCTGGTAGCTGAAGGGAAAGTCAGGGATAGTTGCAGGGTGAGACAGCATCAGCTCACTGTTGCTGCTTTAAGATGAAGAGGACCATGTGAGGACGATTACAGATAGTCTCTAGGAGCAGAGAATGGGTCGCAACTGACAACCAGCAAGAAGATCTCAGAACTACAGTCCTATGCAACTGCATTCTGTCAACAGTCTAAATAGGCTTGGAAATGGGATTCTTCTCCAGGGCCTCCAGATAATATTTTATCATAGCCAACACATTGGTTTCAGTATTGTGAGATCTTGAGCATTGAACTTAGTTGAGCCTAATATTGTTTGAAACTGCTAACATTGTGATCATTTGTTATGGGGCAACAGAAAACTGATACAGCCTATGCCATGTGTGGGGAGGGGGACCCAAAAAAAACAGGAGGGTTTTTTTGAAAGGCGGGCCCCTAGAAGTACAGGCTTCCCTTGCTAAGCAAGTGTTCTAGGAACCTATCAGCATCAGTGCATCAGCTAGTGTAGTTGTGAGAAGCTGCATTAGGCTTTAGTGAAATTTTTTTTTTAGTCTTTCAACTCATTTGCTTATTTCATGGTGAGTGATTTATAAGTGCAACTACCCACCTCGTGCTGAGTGTTCAGCAGCAGTTTTTGACCAAAAATGACATGACCCCCACGTTCCACCTTCCCTATTCACCCGATCTCACCTGAGTGACTTTTTTTGTTTGTTTCCCCGGATGAAAAAAGTCCTCAAAGAGAAATGTTTTGCTGATGTGTAAGAGGTGAAACAAAAACGACAGAAGCACTAAAAGGCATCACAACTAATGGGTTCAAAAACTGTTTTGAGCAGTGGAAAAAGCACCTTGATAGGTATATTGCATCAAAAGGAGAGTACTTTGAAGGTGACTGAAGTTTAAACATGTAAGAATGCATAATTTTTCAAATAAATTCCAGGTTTTTGGGGGGTCCCCCTCACACTTTTAACTATTAATATTTCAAGACAGAAACTTATGGGCACAGGATTTGTATCTGAAAATGTCACCACTTAAGACAACTGTCAGATATTACTGAAAGACTTAGTATTTTAAGTAGTCTTTTTAGTTTTGACCAGGACAAACTCACAAAAACAAACTGCTGACCTAATATCTAAGATTTAAAAGAGGAGGGAAAGTCTAACTGTTGATATTATGTTTAGTGTTCTTTTTTCTGTTGGGCATATGAGAAAACTCTCTGTCTTTTTTCTGGATCTCTCCCTAACCCTCAATTTAATAGACTATACTTTTGCAAAATGAAATGAAATAGCTTTTAAATGGTAATTTACTCTCCTTGAGATTTCACAATTGAGAAACAAATACTTTCCTGAATATATTTGCTCTTTTTTATGTTAATTGTACATGGTCAATAATAATCTGTCCTCTTTTTTACTAGGACATGATTAGACAAATTGATTGTTCAACCAAGACCAATATTGTAAGTGTCATATTGAGAATAAATCTTATTTCATCAGTTCTGACAAGCCCACCTTGAAGGAACAAAGGTGCATTTCATAGGTGAAACTTATGCCCATAAAACAATCCCAGGAAATTATTCTGATTTGCATTCAAGAACTTATAGGCTTGTAAACACCATTACTTCTTGGCAGACCAGAAACATCACTGTATTTTTAAGCACACTGAGTAGAAAAGAATATACCCAAAACGATACAGGTGAATCTTGTTGAGATGAATATCGTAGGTTTGGTTTCTTAGCGTCTGACTGAAACAGCCAAAAAAGAAAAATTTTTTTTAAATCAGAAATAATAAATGCTATTAAAAATGCAATTTTTGGATTCTTTATGAAATGTTCACAAAAGTTAATTTTCTGGCCTGAGCAATTGTTCAACACTGTATGGTGCTAGATGTGCTGACCTTAACAAGGAGATTAATTAGCACTTTGTGCTACACTCATGTGTCAAGGTAAAATAAGCCCAGCCTTCTTTTGTTTTCAAACATAATCTTTGGGGATTTGTTGTCTATATATTTATAAGCTTAAGTGAATTGGAAAATATTTTCTGCCCACTGATGGAACAAGTTTTTGATATCTGGACTGGTGGTTTTGGTATTTTGCCCTTGGAACCAAGTTTAGCATCCTATATTTCCCTCATTAATAAGCTAAATAAATCTTTGACACATGTTTATTCTACATTTGTATTAGTCATGTTTTCAACTTTTTGAAAATGATACATTCTCAAAAATTCAATGAAATCCAGTTTAGTTTTCACAACTAACTTCTTATAATTTTACTGTTATTGATCATTTTTAACTTTGGAATTTTACTCCAACATAATGATTGTTTCACTTTTCTTTGTAAACCATTAATTTTTAAAATCTTAAAGGAAATACTGTTATAATTTGTTGATTATCTTGCTCTTGGTCTAGAAATTTCTGTAATGTTAAATGGGAAGAAAAAGTTACATTTCTCTAAATCAACTGGTTAATCATTACTCTGTGTGAACATAAAAACCACCAGATCTATTTCTTGATTATTTTTTATTTCCTTACTTGATTTAAACTTTCCACAGTATTTTCCATTTGCTAACTCTGATATCTGCATTTTTACATTGCAGAAGCCCCAGAAAGTATGCTTTTTAAGTATGATGTACTACTATTTAGTAGTAACTATAATTGGGGGAGAACTGTTAATAGAAGAAAGGGAGCAAATATCAGTGATTAAGTGTAGGATGTGGTGAATGGGAGCAATAGGTACAGTATTAGCAGTGAGAGGAGATTTTTATTTTAAAGATGTGGGGTACAATTCAGGGTGTGGTATGCAAGTGGTCATTGAACAGGTAAAGTTTGGACCTCACTTTGGTCCTCACTTCACTTGCTTTGAGATCAGATACCCTTATTGATGAAGTGTGCCACCACCCCCCTCCCCTGGCAGTTTCCCATTGCTACCAATCCCTTTCTTATAGTATTGTGATAATTATTCAGGGTCCATTTATGAGTGAGAACCTGTGGTACTCAGTTCTTTGTTTCTGTGATAGATCACTGAGTATTATAGACTCTAAACCCATCAAGTTGCTGTGAGATTTTTTTAAAAATTATTTTTCATGGGGCAAATTAACCACTTTTAGCAAGTTGTGCATGGAAAAAAAGCAATGAAATATATATCTATCTCACTTTACCTTTGGATTTCTTATAGAATGTCTTCAAATTTTGATGGATACATTATAACCAGTTACAGCATTTTAAATAACTTGAATACCTAGACAAAATTTTGTCAAATAATATAATAATAATTCTTGCCTCTCTTATTTTGTAGAGAGCTTTTATAAGATGAATAGAATAATTGGTTTTGGTTGGTCAATAAATCTTCTCAACCATCAATTCTCACCAGTGAGTCTTATAATCCAATCTACAGTTTAAGTAACTGCTATGGCATTAGCCTAATTACTTAGCCAGGAAGCTCTCCCTAACCAGTTACTGACAAACAAAAACAACAACAGGATAATAACTCCTTATTTTTCTTTCAAAAATAGTAATTAGATTCACCAAAGGACAGACTAATTTCCTTTATTATATGACCAATGGAAATGCTGAGATCCTGTTACAGATTACATTGAACTAGTCTTTTCCAGATATAGAGTTAAAGAAAAAAACTGCCATTCAATTAAAATGAGATTTTTCTAAAATTCAGAACCATTATGTTTATTAAGGGATATCCTGATTCATTCGTCTTACCTGAAGTCACATGGCAATATATTTGGTTGGTGTTCTATTTGGAAATACTTCAGAGTTTCAGTTCCTGCTTTGGATATTGGTCAATTAAATTATTAATATGGAGAAATGTCTGTCCTGAATTTCCTGGGAAACACGGGAGAAGAAAGTAGACTATGTGTATACCTTTTTTCTACATATGTATTTTTTAATTGAATTAATTAATTAATTTGTTTATTTAGAGTTGGAGTCTCACTCTTTCACCCAGGCTAGAGTGCAGTGGCATGCTCACGGCCACCACAACCTCCACTTGCTGGGTTTAGGTGATCCTTCTGCCTCAGCCTTCCAAGTAACTGGAAATACAGGCACACGCTACCATGCCCAGCTTATTTTTTGACTTATTGTAGAGATGGGGTCTTGCCAAGTTGCCCAGGCTGGTCTCGAACCCCTGGGCTCAGACAATCCTCTCACTCCAGCCTTCCAAAATGCTAGGATTACAGGCTGAGCCACCACGCCCGGCCTACATATGTATTTTTGTATTTAATATACTCCCAATTATGTTAAGAGCAACATTTCCATCATTATTAAAGCTTATTTTTCCTGTCTGTATAGCTTTTCTCGGAATAGTAGAGTTTAAGAGCCTGGACATGGTTGAAATTCTATTCTATTTCTAGAATAATCGATGTGAAGTAGCACATGAGGAATTAGTTTGGTTTTGGATGTGTCATAGTATTATAATTTAGAACTCTTTAGAGAGGTAAGGAGTGATATGCTATAGTTGTAGGGTAGAAAATTTGCTTATTATTATACAGATGTACAGAGAATGTGTGTAATTTTTGTTCATAACTAATACAATTTTCTTGAGTCCTCAGTTCACTCAGTGGGGATAATTGAAGTAGGAATCATAATTTCAATTTGCCAGTTCCAAGTATATAAATTTCTTACAGTTTAAACAGTTTCTTTCTAGTTTAAGCAATTTGATTGGGTAAACACTAAGACAATTTAAAGTACTTTGCCACAGTATTTTTTCCTGCACCCACCTACTTTGTAAGCGGGCATCTTGATGGAAAGTATAAGATCCTCACGGGAGGGATGAGTGCCTCGTGAAGATCTTTGTGCTGGTTTGGCTCATGGATTTGCAACTGTTCATGTCCATTAACTTGTGGTCAGTCTGGTTCAGTTCTTGAGTGTTTTGCTGATGTTCATGAGTGAAATCTATGGCTAGAAAATTGTGGTTCGTTTTTCCATAACTACATCCTATCTTGATCCTAGTTGGCACTACAGATCCCAAATTTATTCTGGATGTGTCTCCCACTTGCTCCCAGATTTAGGTGCCCACATGGAATTCCTTGGTTACAGGAGGACTTTGACATACTCATTGTAACCCCATTGTCTGAGCACCTAGCTAATCTTTGAAATACCAGTAGTGCCCTCTTGAAGTAGGTAGAAACTTCTGGATCCTTTTCACATCATGTGCAGGCTTTGGGGAGCCACAAAGACTGCCTGAGGTGTGACTGTTTAACCACCTCCCTCCACTCCCTCACCATTGTTATAACCCTTATTCATCCCCACCCACCCCCACCCCATCAGTATGAGGCTGACTCATGATAACCTATTTCCAGGGTCCCAAGTGGGAGATATGCCAAAATTTTTCAATTTTGGACTCTCCTTTCAATCTAACTAATAATCTACTCTCTCATTATTTTAACCCTGAGGGGTATAGGCAGAACATAGCATACATCTGAAGGACTGTTTTCTTTGCCTCTTTTTCTTCCCACTATTACCTCTCCAAGGAAGGAATGGCTTTCTGCTCCTTATTCCTCTTTGAAAGAACTGCTGATGTGAGATGATGTGCGATTATCATTCCCACAGTCTATAATAAAGCCCTGCCATCCATTTTGCTTGACATTGTTTTTAATATGTTAATGGGAGATAAAGTTATTTTTTAAAATGTTTTGTTTCAGAACAAATATTAATATTGAAGCCTGTTGACTATCTATGTACTCAAAAATTACATTTGGTTGTCGAAAGGTAAAAGTTTTCCCTTTTTTGGATCTTTGCTATAATCATCACAACTATTCCAGAGGCAAATGAATGTCTCTGAAACCATTTGCTCATTCTTTAATTCAGCAAAAATTTACTGAGCATATTTTATGTGCTTGGCACAGTTTCAGGAGCTTATGTGCTAGTGGCAGAGGCAAACAGTGAGCAAGAAAAATAAGGAAAGGATTAGAAAGTATCAAATGCCCAGGAGAAGGACAAAGAAAGGAAGGGCAATTGGCAATGTTGTTCAGGCTGGTCTCAAACCCCTGAACTCAGGCAATCCTCTCTCCTTCGCCTCCCGAAGTGCTGGAATTATAGGCATAAGCCACCGTGCCAGCTATGCTATTCTCGAGGGGGAAAAGGCCTCACTGAGAATATGGTTTTTGAGAAAAAAATTGCAAGAAATTGAAGGAATTAGTCATGTAATAACTGGGAGAAAACACTTGAAGTAGAGAAAAACAGCAAGTTTAAAGACTTAAGAATAGGAAGTGTGCCTGACTGGAACAAGAAAGGAACAGGAGATGAATTCAGACAGGTAACGAGGAATGCCTTTCAGTGTCCCATGGGATAGAACACCTAGTCGACCAGAGTGCTTGTCAACTTATAGCATCCATTCATTGTTTCTGCCATGGTTTTTCTTTCACTCTCTAGTCCCCAACACCTGTCCACAGAGATCATATTCCTAAATTAACCACTTTCACTTAATTGCACCTTTGTTGCAGACTCTGCTTTATAGAGAATCCAGGCAAACAATTTTTTTTCCACAAACAATCTTTGTGGTAAAGATAGCTGATCTATCCTAAGTATCCAGAAGATTGTCTGGCAGATGACGGCTCTCAATAAATGTTAAATCGAATTGAAAGTAATTTGATGCTGCAATTCCAAATTAAGGATTAAGAATTTGGAACTTCAGCACCAAAGCCTAACTAACAAAATAAAATATATCAGCTGGGCACAGTGGCTCATGACTCTAATCCCACACTTTGAGAAGCCAAGACGAGAGAATTGCCTGAGTCCAGTAGTTAAAGAATAGTCTGAACATCATGGTGAGACCTCATCTCTACAATTAAAAAAACAAAACAAAAACAAAACAAACAAACAAATACATTAGCTGAAGGTGATGGTGCATGCCTATAGTTCAGCTACTTGGAAGGCTGAAGTGAATAGATTGCCTGAGCCCAGCAGGTTGAGGTTGCAGTGGCCGTGAACATGCTACTGCACTCCAGCCTGGATGACAAAGTGAGACTCTGACTCAAAAAAAAAAAGAAAAATGAAAAGATATATTACCTCACAGGTCATTGAACTAGACTAACTAGACTATAGGGAGTCCAAATGTATGGCAATAGAGATTAGGAGTTAAAAGTTCTGTATTCAGGAGGCAGACTCCTTGGGCTGTGTGTCACTTGCAACTGTGTACATTTGGAAAGTTCCTGAACCTCTCTTGCAATTTTCTCACTTCTAAAAATAAAAATAGTAATCATCTGTAACTCAAAGGGCTGTCATGAAGATTGAACAAGTCAATATGTAGGACATATATATGGAATACAGTAAATATAATATACATGTTTACCATAATAACAGTTATTATTATTGATATCCACCATAGCATCAAAGACACATAGCATGAGATTAAAATAAGTGAATACTCACTGATTATAAAGAAATGTAATTAAAGTCTTCCCATCATTTTCTTATATTTTAATTATTTTTAGTTATAGGTAGAATGTACTCTAATAAACAGTTAAACAATATAGAAATATATAAAGTTCCACGATCTATTTCATTGCCACAGCCCAGCCAAAGTTCCATTTTATTCAATCATAAGTTCATTTGTTTGCTAATGATGTCAGCTTCATTTATAAATGCATTAATCAACCCATGATAAATATTAAAATTTCATCTTACACTAGCTTATCCTTGAGCTGCAATGCAAGATGCTGACAACATCAACTTATGTTGCTACTGTTAAGCTTATGAAATTAAGTCTCAGAATCCTGAAATTTCATCATTTGTGAAGTTGAGATTGCCATGCCTACCCCCATTATGTTTGGGGGAGAATTCAAAGTCATAATGTTCATGAAGGGCCCAAGCACAGGCTCTGGAATGTAGTCAAAGATCAATAGCACTAATAGAAATAAGTGCTAATTGGAATAGCACTAATTGGAATCCCATCCATATCCTATACTTCTCTGAGCTTGATTGCTGTGATTTTCTTAAGAAGAACCCAAACACAAAGTTTTAGCTTTACACATGTCTCATTAGTACTTGGCAAATGAAACTCATATTCATGAAAATGAATGTTCCAGAGATGGGTGTTAGACATTGAAAGCTTTTCATCAGCCATAATAACACTAGTTACAGAGTTATTTCAGCTGCATTTCAATTTGTAATTTAATTTAGTAAGTCACAATGGGAACTACTAAAAGCAGCTTAATCCAAGCTCTTTGAATTCTTTTGACTTGGCATTAGGTTATGAGCAAATGGGTTTATTAAACAAGCTGCTTGGAAGCCATGATATCTTGATTCAGACATTAACCTGTGTTTTACAAACTTTAAAGTAATAAATACTGAGTTTGACTTCTAAGTTAATAAAGGTAAGGTAATGAATGGAATGCTAGACTTAGTGTTAAATTAATCTCTAACTGCATGACCTTAACTTAACCCTTACTTATAAAGTCTATAAAATATGTGATTATAGAAATGTGAAAGGAGATTATAATAGATATATCCTATTTCCTACATTGGTATTTATACCAATGAATTCTATAAGGAAAGTCCTATATACACTCAAGACTGTATTACTTCAGCAGTTGGGAACCTCAGAGTGAGACTCAAAGACTAGCAGAGTACATCCATGAGGTTCAAGGAGGAAAGAGAAGTGTTTGGTTTTATTTCAGATGGCTGCCAACGTGAGAATGTGCCACAGAGTCCTTTGCTATTATAAGGCTATTTATGGATATCCTGATATGCCCAACTTAGCACTTTTTACTGCTTCTAAGTGAAGTGTCATAAGTTCATGGGATCTTGTACCCTCACAGGTAATAAAATTCAAAAAGATGAGAAAAGCATGATATCTATTCATTCAGCCCCCTAATATGAATTTATTTACAGCCACTTCAACTTCTGAGTCTCCAATTGCATATTACATGTGAGATACCTGAGCATAATAAAATTGTGCCTTTTTACATCAATGCTAATTGAGTGCCTTAGGCAGAGCAAGTACCAAATTACATACTGTAGTAAATCCCATGACTTCATTTAGGGAAGATATGATTACCTAGAATGTAAACAAAATACTAGAAGAAAACATAACGTTTTAATAAGAAGTTTCTGAGACTTAAAATGAGCTAACAGTTCACTGAAATATTTTACTTGAAATAGCACTGAATAATTACTGAAAAATTATATCTATGTAAAGTTTTCACTAAAATCATTTTAAGAATAATTATTTAAGCATAAGATTCTAGAATTGAACTGTTTCTTTCTGTTACTTTGAGAATGTATTTAGATAATTTGAGGCTACAGAAAATGCCAAAATCCAAATGTCCAAAAGCCCAGAAATGGAGATGAAAGCACTCTATTAATTCTAGACAGTTTGGGATTATCATTTTTCAAAGATGTTTCCTGCCCAGTTTTAAATATCTGGTGCTAAACATGATAAGCAAACAACTTCATCAATAGACCGCTTATGTTCCTGACTCAGTTCTTCTCAAAGTGACAAAGTGCCTTGATTCCAGCAGTGATTCCCTGGTCTGCTTTAGTGTTGTGTTTCCATTGTGACCGTTAACTGCTGAAACTGAGCCCAGAGCCCTTGGTCACACGATCTGAACTTTGCAAGAGACACCAAGAGGTAAGTTAACTCATCCTTCTGCCTCTAGAAAGGGTAAATTGTGCCCAAATATTTTCAAATGAATAATTTTGCACCCTAATCAGAGTGGAAAAACTATAGAGTGGGAATTTCCTTCAGAGACCTTTTTGTATACTTGTGGTCTATTTCTATGCTAATGCAGTTGCAAGAGCAAATAAATATCCTAAAGTGTACATGGGCAGTGCCTCTCACACAGTCAGATTAGTACACATCTAGGATTAGGCACCTAGGTATTCCAAATTCATTAATTTGCCTTAGAAAATACTTTTTATGGATTAAACAACCCCATGGAATATAACCATTTTAATATATTTTATTTTACACGAATAACCATTTCTATTCTCAGTATTTTTCCACCTCTCCCCCACTTTGATTTTCCTTTTCCATTCTTTCCCTTCACTTTTTAAAATGAGGTCTTCTTTCTTCCTGGCCTGTTCTCTAACCTCCACCCTTGGAAATGATGCTGTTAACTCAAAGTTTAGCTCACTACCTTGGCACCATCTTTTTTCTGATCTTCTATATTCTATTGGATGCCAAATGCTGTCATTAATCTTCAAAAATGACTTCTGAATCAGTCTCTCTTTTCAATTCTGTTACTGAAGTACTATGGTACTTCAGCCTTTTATTATGTTTAACTTGGATATAAATTATTCCACTACTCCTCTCCTTGCCTTGGTTTCTCTCTAGCACCAAGCATGTTATGCACGGCTGCAGAGTGGCTTTGCAAAAACGCACATCTCACTCCTTTTTTTTTTTTTTTTTGGAGTCAAGAAGAGATTGAATCTTTCACCCAAGTTGGATTGCAGTGGCACGCTCACAGCCACCCCAGCATTGACCTGCTGGGCTCCGGCGATCCTTCCGCCTCAGCCTTCCAAGTAGACAGAACTACAGGCGCACACTACTATGCCCGGCTATTTTTTTTATTAATTGTAGAGATAAGAGCTCATCAAGTTTCCTGGACTGGTCTCGAACCCACGGGCTCAAGCAATCCACTCGCTTCGGCCTCCCAAAGTGCTGGGATTACAGGCTGAGCCACCAAGCCCGGCTACATCTCACTCTTTACCCTACATCAAAATCTTCAGTGGTTCCACTCTCCCCACAGAATGGTGTCCAACCTTCTTTTGGCTCTCTCTCCCTACTGCCAACACAAAGCTATCCCTCAATTCCAACCATCTATCTAAACCATAGCTTTACTATCTACTTCTTTCATGTGTATGACACTCTTGCTAAACTATACAAAATTTTCTCAATACATATTTGAGAAATTTTGGCATATGTTTTTCCTAATTCCATGTCATTGCAGTATTATTCCCTTCATCTAACGTTTTAATATTTACCTATTGAAATCTAACTCCTTCAATTCCTAACCAACCAACCAATTATAATAGCCGCTATACTTGACTATGCATTCCTAACATGTCAGGACCATACTGAACATCCTAACTACATAATCTCTCTCACCCGAACACCTACTAGGAAGATATTATCACCATTTCACAGGTGAAGAAATTGACATTTGGGAATGCTAGTGATTTTTACCTTAGGCTGCACACTAACAAGTGGTATGTGGCAGAACCCTGATTATTGTTTTTCTTGCAGGAGGATGTAAAAGTGTGACCAGTTAAAACATCATTAAAACAAAACTAAAACAAAAAAACAAAAAAACTATGTGTCCCAGCCTGCCTTTTGGCAAGGAGCCAGTAGCCTTGTGACATAGTTTTAGCCAACAAGACTAAAATGGCATTCTGCTGGAGATTTTGGCAACATTTGGCTGTCCTGTTATTGGCACTGTCCCTTCTTCCTGTTTCTTTCTTCTTTCTATTCTTTAGGGAGCAGCACTGAGATGCCTGGGGAAGCAGAAACCATCGTGGGACTATCAGACTAAAAAACAAACACTAAGGAAGGTAGAGGACAAAGATTAAAAGTGTCTGGATGTTGGTGGCGTTTGGAGCTGCTGCACTGTCATAGTTCAGTCTTATTGGGTGAAGAGACTACATCTCAATTTGGTTAACCTATACATTGTATTTTCCGGTGTTCAAACCTGAACATACTGGTATATGATAGAAATGGCTTGCACATTTAGGCCTCCGTCAGTCTGATGCTTCTTTTGACAACATCGTAAATGCTTCTCTACGAAGCCAATTCAACCCTACCAGAGTCCCCACCTCAGAAATACATTTTTCTTTCATCTGTACTCTCATTATAGTTCTGGGCTACTTTTAAGGCTCCTATGATTTTTTCTTTTTGTTTGGGATTTTTAGTATAGATTGTAGATTCCTTAAGAATATAGTCTTTAGGCTAGGCTCGGTGGCTCAGCCTGTAATCCCACGCTTTGGGAGGCCAAGGTGAGTGAATTGCCTGAGCCCGCGGGTTCGAGACCCGCCTGGGCAACTTGGCGAGACCTCATCTCTACAATAAATCAAAAAATTAGCCGGGTGTGGTAGTGCGCGCCTGTAGTTCCAGCTACTTGGAAGGCTGAGGCGGAAGGATCGCCGGAGCCCAGCAGGTTGAGGCTGTGGTGGCTGTGCGCAGCCACTGCACTCCAGTCTGGGCGACAGAGTGAGACTCCAACTCAAAAAAGAAAAAAGAATATAGTCTTTAGCTTCTTTTCTCCCATATACATAAAAAACGTTGAGTGAATGTCTACTATGCTGAATTAAAATTCATAAAGTTCACTATATTGTTTTTTATCTCAGTCATCTATGAATTATTTTAGTCTTCTTTAATTTTGATATGAACATAAATGTAAACTAAACCACAATAATTTGAGTCCCTTTATACTCTGCCAGAAACCAACTCCTTCTAGGAGTTTCTCAGTTTATTGCTACCAGGGTGACTAGTAACAAAGCCCTCCCATTCTGCTCATTTTTTTTTTCCTGAGCTGCTACTGCTGATGCTGCTGAGATTGCCATTCTGCAGGTAGCTACTCTTGTGCATCCCAATCCAGATTTGAGACAGGACATGCTGCTTTCCCTACCCCCTTATTCCATACCAAGACACAGATCTTTTCCTAATTATCATTGCACAATGGAGACCACATTACATCTTTAGAGAAAACAAAAGAGTAGAGAATGATACAATGAAAAGATAACACACAGAATATTTACGATGATTATAGACCCAGACCCACTGGCTTTCAGCCTTTTCTTTACTAGCTCTTCATATCTGGGGCAGTTTTCTCTCACCACAATGACTTCCAGGGCTTCCAAAGCCATAGAGTCCAAACAGACCATGGGCTCTGAAGAAAGACGAGTCATTTTTTTTCTTTGTTGCATTATAAAGCCTCCTTCCCTTAGGCTTCATTTCCTCATTTACCATGACTGACAGTGGAAATATAAATTTCTCGTAGTGAATGTCCAAGCGTCACTCACCCAGATTGAGCTAGTCACCCTGACTAGTTATCACAAAATTTCTTAAATCTGATTTGAGTTATTCTGATCATTTGCAGATACTTTGTTACATAAATACAAACCTAATTATAGTCTGAATATAATAAATAGATTACATTCTGAATATTTTACATTGGTTTCTAATCATTGATGAACTTTCTTAATAATACTATAACATTGCTATTTTCAATTTTGTCAATCGCTGGTGACACAGATATTGACATACGTTTTCACAAGTAACAAATGAAATTTTGAGATGCAGTGATTAAGTTGAGATTTGAAGCGGCTTAAAGAGTTAGAAAGTGAATGAAGATAAACTTTTAAAATATTTTGTGGAGAAAGAAAGGAGTGAGTATTAAGACTGGAGTAGAAACTGTAGGGAGTGTTAGGGACCAGGTTTATGCTAAATTTAAAAAAACATGAAGAATAAAGAGAAGAAGGATGGAAAGGAAGAGAATGAGATGAAAGGGAAGGAAAGAAGAGATAAAAAGAGAAGAACGTTCTAGTAAAAACTATTATTTGGCATACAGTTGCCCCTTGAACAACACAGAGGCTAGGGTGGTGATCTGTGCAGTCAAAAATCACTGAATAACTTTGGACTTCCCCAAAACTTAATTGCTGATACTCTACTGTTGATCAGAAGCCTTACCCATAACAGTCAGTTAACATTTATACTTATAGTCTTATACTAAAGTAAGTCTGTGTTATATATTTATAAAATCTGTGTTATATACTATAGTCTTACACTAAAGTAAGCTAGAGAAAAGATATTATTAGGAAAATAATAAGGAAGAAAAATATATTTACTATTCATTAAGTAGAATTAGATCAGCATAAAGATCTTCATCCTCAGCATTTTCACACTGAGTAGACTGAGGAGGAAGAAGAGGAAATGGTCTTGCTTTCTTAGGGATAGCAGAGGCAGAAGAAAACTCACATACAAGCGAACCCATACAGTTCAAACCTGTGTTGTTCAAGGATCAATTATAATTGGTGTTTGAGAAGATTTAATTAAAGTCACATGAGTAACATCCTGGCATTCTCATTTGTACAAAGCGTACAAACTGCTTTGTGCTCATGGGTAGCCAGGGAACTCAAGAGATATGTCTTGTTTAGGAATTAAGATAGGAGGCATTTAAAATCAAATATTTTTTCAAATATTTGCTAAATATAATTAAACAAGGCTCTTTCACACATTTCTAATGCTCTCTCCCATATACCTGTATATATTTTCTTAACTTTGTCAGTTGATTTATAATTTTATAACACTTTCTGATGCCTTATTATTAATTTCAAACTGTGATAGTGTTTTATAACATATCATGATTTTAAACAACTTAGAGAAGAAATTTATAATATATTTTTAGTTTAAATCTTTTAAAATATAGGACTCTCCCACAGTGTTCCACAGGACTAAGACTGACACAACTGGAAGCTACAGAACCATTTGGCCTTGAAATTTGCTCATTAAGAGAGAGCCAACTTTCCCCCACTGACAGGGAAGGAGTTTGTTTTACTTTTCTTTGGCCTTTTCAAATAGAAAGCAGGACTGTCTATGGTCTTTGTACAACTTGGGATAGTTTTTACCTTTGAGGACAAGACCATCATTTGATCCCTTCCTGTAATCTTAAGATGATAGAATAGATATTCACAACAAAGCAAGCAATGAAGAGAAATTAAGGAATGCATTCCAATGATGATTTTTATAGATGAATTCATAGTGATTGTTGACTGACATCTAGGTTTCTGGTTTGTTAAATAATAGGTGTGATAAACTCTTTAAATTCTTGCAAATTCTAGAATATTTCATATTTTTGATGTAAGTTATTTCAAATTGGATGATTCTTGAATATTTGTTTTATATTTTTTGAGACCTTTGGAATGCATCAATGACCATGAAGAGTATAATTAATTTTGCAAGACTTAATTAGTCACATGAGCAGCATTCTGGTTTTGTCATAGGCAGAGTACAATCAGTGCTCTGTGCTCCTGGATAAGAGGAGATTGCAAAAGAAATATGTCATTGAAGAGAAATTATTTACGAATTAAGGTAGAATAATGAAGTTGGATGCTTCAGTGTATTTCAGAGGAATATACTCATGCTGCCCCTGGGAGGAACCATCTTCTCTCCTTCTCTCCCTCTTTCCTTTCTTGTTCCATGCTAGCAGAAAGCCCCCAGATTACAAAGTCTACTTGTTTCTTTTTAGTGGCTGACCCTGCCACTGTTAGCAGGAGAGGGGATCTAGTGAATCTGATTAATAGATCCTCACTGCCTTTTTCCCACCTTTCTCAAGTTGTTCTGTCATAGAATTATGTTAAATTGGTGTCTACACGATCTTAAATGACTCGAGTTTAATAAGGTGAAATTCAGTTAGTTTAAGTGTAAATATGGCATCCTCTCCCCAGCCCCAATACTGCTGTGATGTGCACAAGAACAATTTAGGAGAGGTATATTAATAGTAACCAACAGAGGCCGGGCTTACATCTATAATACCAGCACTTTGGGAGGCTGAGGTGACAGGATTGCCTGAGTCCACGGGTTCAAAACCAGCCTGGGCAATTTGGCGAGACCTCATCTCTACAAAAAATAAAAAATTAGCTGGGCATGGTGACACATGCCTGTAGTTCCCACTACTTGGAAGGCTGAGGCAGAAGGATCACCAGAGCCCAGCAGGTCGACGATGTGGTGACCGTGAGCGTGCCACTGCACTCCAGCTTGGACAACAGAGTGAGACTCTGACAAGAAAAAAAAAAATAACCAATAGAAAAAGTCTTATTTTTTACAATTCTATTTTTTTTAAGTAGCTATTACCTTTATAGCAAAAGTTTAAGCATTATTTAAAATTATTTTTGAAAGCTTATGGTAGATTAAGAACTCAAAACAGATTTCCTTCTTCCAAATGTGTTTGTAATGTTGTGAATGATGGGCTCTGATCTTTGCTAATGTGTTCCACTCGATCAACTCCACAAATATTATCAACAGTACTAATAAAACTCTACAAATATCAATTAATGTCCAGGAAGGAAAATGGAAATCACTCTTAATCCTTCAAAGAGAAGGAGTTAAAGACGAGGAATTGATCACCCAAGTGATGGAAAAACAGAGAAGTCGACAGGGGCAACCCAGACCTTACACATCAAGAATCCAGAGATTCTACATGAATGAGGCAACACAGAGATTAAACATCAGGAAGCTCTAATTCCCCTTGGACTGGAAGGACATCAGATGAATGTGTGGTTAGCAGAAACCCAAAGCTAGACCCAGGTGGAAACTAGAACCATGATGGGTAGTGGCCCAGTGATTGCTGGGGACAAGCGGTTGGGATGGGGGTGCCACCTAGCTGGAGCTGGAGAACCTGAAGGAGACATGGCAACATAAGGGCTTTCTTAAGACACAAGGACAGAGGGGAAGAAAAACCCTAACTTCTTCCTGTAAGGAAAAAATCTGCTTGGGATAACAAAATCCCACTTGTGTCTTTTAAAGACTCTTTCTGTATTTTGACTCTGTGGGCAGAAATCAGCCATGAGCTAAACTGAACTATGTTGAATAGAGACATTCATAGTGCTGCAAGACCAGAGTCAATAAGTAGAAGGACTGGTTCAACATAGATCACATTTACCAGTGGGTAAAACAAGGATGTCTTCTTATCTTTCTTTGTACCTTAATGATTTATGTAAACCATATGAAACTTTTTGTTCCCTTCACCTGTCACTCTGAACATGCAGACAGGAAGCAAGCAATAATATCTGGTATTTATTCATTCGTTTCATACACAGAACTCTATTCTAAGAGCTTTACATGTATTAATGCCTTTAATTCTCAAAACAGCCTCATGTACTATTATCAGTCCATTTTATGGAAGAGGAAGCTGAGGCAGAGTAAGGTTAGCTAATAGACACATTGCTACATACCAAAGGCATTGTTATAGTTTGGCGTACTAGAAGTAGCCTTAGTAACTACCTCTGCTATGTGATTATTGCCACAAAGATGGTCTTTAGGTAAACTCCTCTAAAATGGAACATTGTTTCTTACAGACATAATCTACATGCCAGCACTCTAAACCAAGCCACAATCTTGTTATCCCTATACCCACAGACTCGGGAATCATCTCCTCACTGCCATTCCCGTTCTTTTCAGTCTACATTCCTCAGAGCAGCCAGAAAAACTTTTTTAAAACACAGCTCTTTTCAAAGTCCTCCAATGGTTTCTCATTTTTAGTTAGTAAGGTACTATGTTATTAAAAAATATGAACAGAAGGTTTTTAATGGACAGGCATAGCCAGTGCATTTGGAGTGCTGTTGGTTTCTTGATGTGGCTGGGCAGCTATTTATTTTCCCACCCATCTCCTCTTGAAGGGACATTGTCTTTACTTCTCTTATACTTAGGCCACGGACCAGCTCTGAAAATGAGTCAGAAAAACCATTCTGAAATTATCCTACCTTCTCTGCTTATGAGAAGAGCATTGATCCTTAGGCAGCAGAAAGCCCCAGAAATCTGGAGGTTTGTATAGTAGACTTAACTCATCCCTGAAGACCCCCTGAGGTTTTGCTAGTCTGCTGGAGCTCCTGGCAGAGTAACAGCCATTTTGTAATGTCTGTCAATGGCACTATTTGTTTTGGCCTTTCATGGATCAGTTTGATGGGAAGCCAGGACAGCAAAGGGCACTCCTCAGACTAGAGTTGGAAGAGGTAGTGAGGATGAATCTCTAAGCAGTAGAGAGGGGTCTAGGACAGAGGAAACTGGCCAAGGACATATGTGAACTAAATTTCACAAACTACTTGCTTATATTTGAACAAACAGCAAATGCTAAAAAAGACCTCAGCATGCTCTAGGAGAAAATTCTTGGTCTCTTAGGTGCTCTATATTTCATCCCTGTGGCAATGAATCATGCCAGGATTTTTACCGAACTGCCGCTCTTAACTAGCAAAAATATCTTAGGTGTTCCATATGTGTGATTGAAAAATAAGGGACAGTGTGAAAAGACTGGCATTGTCTTTGGCTCATCTAATTGCATTTATATTTCTGAGAAATAAGAAAGATTAATTGGTATAAAAATATAAGGATTATTTACCAGCTGCTAAATATAAAACATGATAAAATACCTTACGGGAGGAAAAAAATTTATTTACTCATAGACTAGATGTACCCAATCAAAATTACTGGAATAACTCAAGAAAAAGTTTTTGTTTTTTAATTGCTTCATGAAGGTGGCAAAGGTAGGCTGTGCACAAAGACCATGATATTACAAGTTTTCATATTTTAATCTACATAATTTGCCATAATTCTTTTCAAGACTTTATTGACTATGCATTACATTGAGTCCTATAGGTTCTGTAAAAGAACTTTGGAACCTCTTTCATTGCTTCAGAGTTTATGCAGCCAAAATAATTACTGAAGACATTTCAACCTACTTTTTTCAGTTCAAAGTTCATTCATACTGACTTCTTGCTTTGACTTCATGGAGGACATCATTAATTACATGTGCTATTAAAATGTTAACTACCTTTTCAAATATCTCATTAATGTACATGTGTATTTAACTTCGTATTTTTTTTATCTGAATCAATTAAAATACCTCCAAGGTGAAGAAAAAACTCATTTGTTTTATTGCACCTTATGTTGCAAGACATCACAATCTAGTAGTACCTCGTAAATTTTTTTCCTTTTAAAATCATTGCCTGGAAAATAAGCTTATCTAATTTTTTCCATAAAGTTAAAGTTACAGAGGTCAAATTTTGTAGATGATGCCAAAAAACTTTCCTCCATAAATAATCACAAGCTCATGCAATTGGAAAGAAACAATGACACAGTTCAGCCTGAATCCATATGGGTCCACTACATACTGACAGTTATTCTATTGTTCAGGCCCCCTGAGACAGACCATCCAGTCTCTCACCATGATAGCCTGTCTCATGCAAAATCATCTTTTTTTTCCTTCATGTAGTTTATCTGATGTCTAATTTATGTTGCTGAAAATTATGCCCATTCTTGATATGGTTTTGCTCTTAGATGACAGAGAACAGCTGGTCAAAAGAAATACTATGACAGTGACTACCAAATGAAAAGTGACTGGGAGCTAAGGTTTGGTGAATTTTTGCTATTTTAGATGTTTTTATGCTTATTGAGTATTGATATAAAAATGTCACATTTAACTTATTTGTAAAAAATTTTAAGGGAAGAATAATTGTGGAACACTCTTTTATCAAATGATGGAAATTCTTATGTCAACACAAAGCGCATTTTCAATGTAGTGTTGCTCTGAGAATACAACTCTTTTCTCGGTAGATGTTCTGTATTTCTTAAATTAGCTCTATAACCTCTATGATCTTTCTGATGGATTAAATCAAGTTCACATCTGAAGTATGAGCAGTCTGAAAATGAAGCAAATTTACTCAACAGAGTGTAAAGCACCTTCTAGACTAAAGACTCTTATTAGAACTGCAATATTATAAGCAGTGACCCAATACATAAAATGATAGCCAGATTATGACAATAAATGTAAATCTCAAACACAGATCACTGATAGATTGATGTTTGCATCTGAGGAGGGCAAATGTTAAATTCTTTCAGCTTACTTCTCTTTAATGTTGAGTTTGCTTTTGCAAGTAGATTTTCCTTTTTTCTTAGGGGTTTTTATATGCGATTATGAATTTTGAATTTCTACATGTAACATCGGGACCAAAAAAATCTGTCTTATATACTAGTAATGTTTATTGTAAAATATCTTGCTTATTAATCAGTGAATGAGCACAAAGCTAAATAAGAGTCTTTTAAAATAATTTTTACCATAAAAATGTCATTTATTTAACAAATATTCATTGTGTTTCAGTATTAGAGAATCTACTATGGGGAGGATGTATAGTTCGTGGTTTTTTCAATGTAAACATTCAGATTCCAGAAGTTTTTCTTTATGAGCTAGTGTAGGCCACACCTTCAAAAATCTATACAAATTATTTCAGCTTACATACTTCAGGAAGTTTTGCTTTTTAAACATATCTATTTATTTTGATTGTGCTAACCATATAATTTACCATTATGAAAATAGTATATTTTCATGATCATAATCTCACGAATACAGACAAGTAGAAAAAGAAAACACAGACCCATAAATATAGTATTTTGGTGAATAGCTTAAAATTTTATACACTGCAGGTTGAGGCTGCGGTGGCCATGAGTGTGCCACTGCACTCCAGCCTGTGCAACAGAGTGAGACTCTGACTCAAAAAAAACCCCCAAAAAACTTTAAGGATACAATATTTGAAAAATTCAATTCAATAAATGAAATGCTACATACAAAGTTATATTTAAATGGTATATTGTAAACTTGGAAACCTGTTAAAGTTTGTCTCCTTTTTTTGGAAAGCAGGATTTATTGAGAGGAAAGAAAAGCTCCCATAGTGGGAGGGGACCCGAGGGAGTTGCCCAAAGTTTGTCTTATAAACCAAAATTAATTGTTTAAAATGGCTTCTGAAACTGACCATATATCTTATCTATAAAAGAAAATAATACAAAATATCTGAGAGAAAAATACAGGTCAAGAGTTTGTATTCAGGCTACTATATAGTTAAGTTAAATCCTTCCTTTTTTGTGAAATTTATACTAAAAGATGTAAACTTTGATTCTTTAAAAAGTGAGCAGGATTTTTTTTTAAACTGTCACTTAAGAAAATAATACAATATAAAAAATCAGCAGGGGATAATTTTATCTCTAGATTTTTTTTTTTTTCTAGAATGGAAGTACAGACTTCCTCCTCCCAAATTTTGGTAAATCTAGAATGATCAGGTTTACGGAATTCAGGGATTGACTGTAATTAAATGTTGGCATTTTGACAGCATGGACTCTTAGGCTGAATTCTCCAGAGGCTGACTCTGAGATGAGAACTCATGTGTTAACATTTGTGATTTAGTCAAGAAGTGCTTATGGGAGAAGCAGGTAAGGAAGCTGAAGAGGCAGGACTGAGCAGGCAGAAGACAAGTAGACATTCAGGTAGATTCTCAGTCTCACACTGATTCCATGGGAGAATGAATATATATTACATCTCGGATTTGTCCCACTTTGAGACAAAGGCTGAGCTGTCAAATCCCACACAAGTCAATATTTAGCCTGGGTTTTTCCAGGAACATAGTACCTCTCGGGCACTTGGTTCTCTGTACAGAGACTGCAGGCAGATGGGGCTCCGGCAGCTTGAGGTCAGTCCACTGAAGAGGGGACATAAGGGGGATCAGAGTGGGCACTAGGGATGTTCTCTACACATGATTGTCACAAATCCATCAGAAATTTGCATTCAAGTTTGGATATGATTCTCCATGTTTTGCTGGCCAAAGGATCTATGGTAAGGGTTCAACTTTGAGGCAGAATTTACAAGTCCAAGGGTATGTTTACAGCTTGGGCATTTTCAAAGAAACTGTGATTGGAATTTGGAATGTAGGCTGGCAGGGGGGAATCCTCAGGTGTATGTGATCAGAAGTGTAAAGAACGTACTACAAGTTCTATAGAACTTTGAAGCACATGGAAAAAAAGGAAGGAAACCTAAAACATATTCATTATGGGGGGATGCTTAGCTCAAGTAAATTGTGTCGTTGACCAGGCTCCAGAGGAAGATAGGTCAAAAAACTCTCCGCTGACATTTGGAGCTACTAGAACATTTTCCATTTGAATGCTGTTAACTTGACTTGGGCCCCGGGCTGGAAAAGACCCTGGTTCTGTAAGGACCTTGGAGATCTGTAAAAGTGAAACTCAGAGGAGGCTTAGCAAGAAAGGACAATGACCCTGGGTCATGGCCAAAGGAGGGGCCAGCTGCCTCCAAGGGAAATAAAAGTGAAGCTGTGCAAGTACAGACGGTTGAAGACTTTAAACCTGTGCCAAGTTTATTGAAGAATGTGAGACTGTGTACTTGCAAATTACCTCAACACTATATAATCTGTATTCTGAAATCTCTCTCTTGTAGAGATTCAGAGCCTTTTCAAAATTTTGAATCTATGATTCTGTGCTCCTAAATGAGTTGTGTATGTTAATGTATCCCAAGGATACTGTGTTGTTGTGCACAGCACCAGGGTTGAATGTTACAGAGAAGAAAAGTGAAAAAAGACAAAGACAGTGATCTTCCCTGTGTAGTGTTGGGGGGAGCTATCTTGTCATTGTAATTACACAGACACTTGAGCAAAGTAAGTGTCGAAAGAAACCCATCAAGGAGAGACTTCTGTTTGTGACTTGCATTTGGGTGCCCCATTTGGACACTGCATATCCTTTCATTGCATTTGTATTCTGGCAAACTATATAAAAAAATTCACAGCAAATCATAAGTCATCTTCATGGTTAGATGATAAGCTTTCTTTGTCTATATTCTAGAAAATTCCATTTTAAATATTAAAAATAAATAATAGAAAGCAAAGGAGAGGCCAGGCTCAGTGGCTCAGCCTGTAATCCCAGCACTTTGGGAGGCTAAGGTAATGGATTGCCTGAGCCCACAAGTTCAAGACCAGCCTGGGAAACTTGGCGAGACCTCATCTTTACAATAAAATCAAAAATTAGCCGGGTGTGGTAGCACGCCTATAGTTCTGGCTACTTGGAAGGCTGAGGTGGAAGGATCGCTGCAGTCCAGCAGGGCGACACTGGGGTGGCTGTGAGTGTGCCACTGCACTCCAGCCTGGGTGAAAGACTGATACTCCAACTCAAAAAAAAATAAAAATAAAAAACAAAGGAGAACACTTGATGATAGTATTTTTCACTCCTATATTTAAAAAATTTCATCTTTTTTAAGAGCAATTTTAGGATCATAGCAAAATGAGGAGGAAGGTACAGAGATTTTCCATATACCTCATGACCCCACACATGCATAGCCTCCCCATTTTTAATATTCCTCATCAGAGTGGTATATTTGCTACAATTGATGAATTCACACTATCATAATCACTCACAGACCATAGTTTACAGTAGGGTTTATTCTTTTTTTTTCTTCTTGAGGTGGGATGTCATTCTGTCGCCCAGGCTAGAATGTAGTGGTACAATCACAGCTCACTGCAGCCTCAGACTCCTGGACTTAAATGAACCTCCCACCTCAGCCTCGCGAGTAGCTAGGACTACAGATGTGCACCAATATGCCCAGCTAATTTTTAAATTTTTATTTTTGTAGAGATGGGGGCTCTCGCTATGTGGCCTGAGCTAGTCTCGCATTCTTGGCCTGAAAAAATTCTCCCACCTTGGCCTCCCAAAATGCTGGGATACAGGTGTGAGCCACTGTGCCCAGCCAGGGTTCACTCTTGGTATTGTACATTCTATGAGTTTGGACAAATGGCATGTACCCATCATTATAGTATTATACAGAGTAATTTCACTGTACCAAGAGTCCTCTGAGCTCCAACTATTCATCACTCCCTCTTCACTAGCCCTTCACAACCACTGATATTTTTACTTTCTCTGTAGTTTTGCCTTTTCCAGAATGTGATATAGTTGGAATCATACAGCATATCACCTTTTCAAATTGGCTTCTTTCATTTAATTATATGCATTTAAGTTTTCTCCATATCTTTTCATGCTTGATAGGTCATTTCTTTTCAGTACTGAATACTATTCCATGATCTGGATATATCACAGTTTATTAAAATATTCACCTACTGTGGGACATCTTGGTTGCTTCCAAGTTTTGGCAATTATTAATAAAGCTGCCACAACATCTATGTGAAGGGTTTTGTGTGAACCTAACTCCTTTGGGTAAGTACAGTACCAAGGAGCCCTGTTACTAGAACATATGTTAAGAGTATATTTAGTTTTATGACTGGGCGCAGTGGTTCACGCCTGTAATCCCAGCACTTTGGGAGGCCTAGGCAAAAGGATCACCTGAGTCCAAGGTTTTGAGACCAGCCTAGGCAACTTGGTGAGACCTCATCTCTACAGTAAATCAAAAAATTAGCCTGTAGTTCCAGCTGCTTGGAAGGTTGAGGCAGAAGGATCACCTGAGCCCAGCAGGTCAAGGCTATGGGGGCTGTGAGCAGTGTGCCAATGCTCTCCAGCCTTGGTGACAGAGTGAGACTTCGACTCAAAAATAAAAAAAGAGTGTATTAGTTTTGTAAGAAACCACCAAACTGTCTTCCAAAGTGGCTGTACCATTTTGTGTTCCTACCAGCAATAAATGAGAGTTCCTGTTGCTCCACGTTCTTGCCAGCATAAGTGTCCCAGAATTTGGTCATTTTAGTAGATGTATAGTGGTATCTCATTGTGGTTTTATTTATTTATGTATGTATGCATGTAATTTTTTTTTGAGTTGAAGTCTCACTCTCTCACCCAGGTTGGTGTTCAGTGGCATACTCACAGTCTACCTGCTGGGCTCAGGCGATCCTTCCACCTCAATCATCCAATTAGCTAGAACTACAGGCGCATGCCACTACTCCCGGTTAAGTTTTTGAATTATTGTAGAGATGAGATCTCACCAATTTGCCCAGGCTGGTCTCGAATCTCTGGACTCAGGCAATCCTCTCACCTCGGCCTCTCAAAGTGCTGGGATTACAGATTTGAGCCACCGTGCCCGGCCTCATTGTGGTTTTAATTTGCATTTATCTGTTGATATATGATATGGAGCATCTTTTCATGTTTACTTTCCATTTGTATATCTTCTTTGATGAGGTCTGGCCCATTTATACTTACTTTTATTTTTATTTATTTATTTTTTTGAGTCAGGGCTTTACTCTGCTGCCCAGGCTGGAGTGCAGTGGCAAAATCATGGTTCACCCCAGACTCCACCTTCTGCACTCATGTGATCTTTCCACCTCAGCTTCCCAGGTAGTTGGGACTACAGGAGTGCACCACCACATTTAGCTAATTTTTTTATTTGTTTATTTGTTTTTTTTTTTTATAAAGATGAAGTCTTGCTATGTTTTCCAGGCTGGTCTCAAACTCTTGTGCACAAGCAATCTTCCTGCCTTGGCCTCTCATAGTACTGGGATTATAAAAATTGCCCTGGCCCATTTTTAAATCAGGTGTTTTTTTTTTTATTGTTGAGTGTTTTTTTTTGTTGTTTTCTGTTTCATTGCTGTACCCAAGAAAATAAGTATCATTTGAGTTCTAAGATCTGTGGTTCATTCTTTTACACAATACTATTCTTTAGTAAGTTGGCACAGATGTTGGTTCAGTGAGAACACTTCTTTCATAATAACCAGAAGAGTGTGAGCTTACATATTTTTTTTTCTTTTTTGAGTTGGAGTCTCACTTTGTCGCCCAGTGCATGCTCATGGCCACTGCAGCCTCGACCTGCTGGGTCTCAGTCTTCCAAGTAGCCGGAATTATAGGCACAAGCCACCATGTCTGGCTAGTCATTTTTTATTTACTGTAGAGACAAGGTTTCACCAAGTTGCCCAGACTGGTCTCGAACCTCTGGGCTCAGGCAATCCTCTTACCTCTGCCTCCCAAAGTGCTGGGATTGCAGACGTGAGCGACTGCGCCTGGTTAGTTCACACATTTTTTTAATGCCCCAAGAAGGGTCGGACTATGTATTGTCTTCCCTGTAGGCCTGGAAAGGTGTTGGGATTAGACTCATTGCCTCTTCTCCCCTCATGAAAGATATTCCAAAAATGTTTTGTTCTCTTTTAAATAAATATTGTCAACAATTTAAACATATACAAAAGGAGAGAGAATAGTTTAATAACAAATCTCCATGTGCCTGTCACTCAGTTTCAACAATTATCACCTTATAAACAGTTTTGTTTCATTTATACCCTCATTTACTTCCTTTTTCACCTGCTGTATTATTTTGAAGCAAATCTCAGATATTATTTTCCCATACATAGTGCAGTGTGTATCTATAAGAGATGATTTCTGGGTGGACCCTCTTTCTGGTCCCCACCTACTGGCAGAGCTTTTCTGTCTTCTTAGTAAATTGCTGTCTCAAAAAAAAAAAAAAAGAGATGATTCCTTTCACAAAACATGACTACAATGTCATTTTCACAGTAAAAACTTAAATAATCCTTTGATATCATCAAATATTCAACCAGTATTTACATTTTCCCAGTTTTACTCCCTCCCCCAACTTGTTTGCTTTAGTCAGAATCTTATTTAGATTCATACATTGTGATTGGTCAACATGTCTTTTGAGTCTCTTTTAATCTGTAGGCTCCTTTCTACTTTTCTCTCTCCCACTGTCTCTCAAATTGTAAGTTGATAATGCAGGTTTGGCTTTCTTTTTCTTTCTTTTTAAAAATACATAGGTGGAGTTGCAATCTTCCATTGGTGACAATATCAGGTTTTCTCCTTTTGTAATGTTAGCAGTCACTAGTTATCAATGCTTAGATTTACTAATTCATCAAAGGGTCACACAATGGTGAGATTTATTCTATAATTTCCTTTTCATTTATTATCTGAAATATTTTAATAAAGAGAAACTTTCTCCCATCAATTCTTTGGTTACCTAGTAGTAGTAGAGCTTACAGAAGAAAGACTACAAAAATATTGATTTTCTCCCTTTTACTAGTTTCAAAAAAATGCATTGACTCCCTTGAACCCTACAAAGATGATGAATGAATTTTTTTAACACATTCAGAAGATATTTTGAACCATTGCTGTTGTTATTCTGACTGATATTGATATTGTCCCACCTCTGACTAATGTAAGCAAACCCCTTCAAGCTGACTTGCAATTTCTTTTGATAGTTTTCCTGTTTTCTGTCATTAAATGATGATCCATTCTTGAGCCTTTTTTGTCTCTCTCCTGCAATGAGCCATTTCTCCAAAGAACCCTGGTTCTTTCAGTGGGAAAGGTACTTACTTGGAGACCACAGTCTTGGCTTTGCTGTGTTCAATGTGTTATATATTGATCGTTGTCTCTCACCTATTGCAGTGGACAGAACTAGGAAATACGTTTTTTAATTTTTTTGGAAATAAACTATTATTTGAGCTGGGCATGGTGGCTCTCACCCTTAATCCCTGCATTTTGGGAGACCAAGGCGAGAGGATTGCCTGAGTCCTGGGATTTAAGATCAGCCTGGGCAACTTGGTGAGATGTCATCTCTACAAAAAAACAAAAAATTAATTGGGCATGGTGGCGCATGCCTGTAGTTCCAGCTACTTGGAAGGCTGAGGCAGAAGGATCGCCTGAGCCCAGCAGGTTGAGGCTGCGGTGGCTGTGAGCATGCCACTGCACTCCAGCCTGGGTGACTGAGTAAGACTCCAACTCAAAAACAAAACAAAAAACTATTACTTGAATTCATACAGGTATTTTCAATTCAATGTTAGGACTTCAGGAAACTTACAAAGCTTATTGATAGCATATCTGCATCTCCTGTATCCCTTGTCCTGAATCTTGATTTTTTTTGTTTTTGTTTTTTTTTTTTTGAGTTGGAGTCTGACTCTGTCGCTCAGGCTGAAGTGCCTCCGCATGCTCACGACCACCGCAGCCTTGAACTTCTGGGCTCAGGCGATTCTTCTGCCTCAGACTCCCAAGTAGCTGGAACTACAGGTGTGCTACCACGCCCAGTTAGTTTTTTGATTTATTGTAGAGATGAGGTCTCACTAAATTGCCCAGGCTCGTCTCGAACCCGTGGGCTCAGGCAATCCTCTTACCTCAGCCTCCCAAAGTGCTGGGATTACAGACTTGAGCCATCCCACCCAGCCTCAGAATCTTGATTTTTAAGGACACTATCATAATTACTCATTTGCCTTGAACTGCATACTCACATAGCAGCCTTAGAGTAACAATGCCTACACCACTACAAATATGTCAATAAGATTACAGGCAATGGTGGATTTTTTTTAAAGTTATTTTTGTCCTTAAAATGTGTCTCTCTAGGAATATATAGTTCAAAGCCAGGCACAGTGCCTAATGCCTATAATCTTGGCACTTTGGGAGGTGGAGGTGAGAGAATTGCCTGAGCACAGGGGTTCGAGACTAGCCTGGGATAACTTGTCAAGACTTCATCTCTATAATAAAAAAAAAGTTGCGGATGGTGGCATGAGCCTGTAGTTTCAGCTATTTGGAAGACTGTGGGGAAGGATCACCTGAGGACAGCAAGTCAAGGCTGTGGTAGCCCTGAGCATGGCACTGCACTTCAGCCTGTGCAACAGAATAAGATCCTGACTCAAAAAAAAAAAAAAGGAATATATGGTTCAAATATTATATTTAAACACATTTAGACCATCCTTTCTGAGAGTTAATATTTTTAAATGGTAATATTTGATGTTAATATGTGACAAATGGACATTCACATACTATGTTTGAAATTTTAAATTAGTATAGCTTACCTAGATATCAATTTTGCAGCACAAGAAAGGAAGAGCCTTAAAAATTTTATATTCGGTTGATTCTTGAAGATGGCGACGGCATAGGTGGAATTATGAGACTCTTCGAACGTGAGTTCCCAAAAAGACTCTTGCTTTCTTTCCCCCACCCCCCTGCCCACCGCCAGCTGCACTGGTCCGAGGCCCGGGGACCCTCGGTCCCACGCAGAGCCAGATATTGCACCCCCGACTACCCCTGCTCCACTATACGTGACTCCCGCACGGGAGTCTCGGGTCTCGGCTCCCTCTCTGGCTACATTGTCTCGCCCAGACCAAGCCGCCGGTCACCCATGGAGGCTCTGGGCACTGGCCCCTCAGAGATACCGATTCCATTTCTGGCTGAAATATCCTGTGAGCGATCCAGGGCCACTGTCACCACTCACCACCTGCCCTTTGGAGTTTTGGAGCTCTGGAGTTCTGGAGCTCTGGGCCCACCCTGGCTGAGGCACTCAGTGCACAACCCCATGCTTGTGTAAGGGAACAGCATATCTTGAGGAGGTGCTGATCGGAGGCTCTCAGCTCCAGAGGAGGGAACTCCCGACCCCCTCCTCCATCCCAGCCTGCTGGTGGTGCCCCGGATCCAGCACCCAGCTGTGCAGCTAATCCCCGGTGCCTCCCATGCCACCACAGTCGATCATAGTGGATTGCCCAAAGACCCAGACAAGTGGAGAGAAAGGATCTGCGAAAGTGAAACTGCCACCTCGTTCATTCTCCAGGCAGAGATTTGCATTGCCCCGCCCACCTATGAGCAGTCTCTACCTCGGTTCCTAGGGTAACGTGGCTAGACAGAAGACAAAGCTCCTCCCCTATGCTGAATCAGGCAAAGGCAACTAAGCTCACAGACTTCCCAGGCAGCAGGCTAAAAGAAGAAACCCAAACTGCAGTAAATTTAGCTGTCTGCAATGAAAGTAAGGGGAGAGACTGGAGATCAGAGCTGAAGAGACTTTAGACA